>CAJNJA010088708.1:0-13707 GCA_905231915.1 Symbiodinium necroappetens
ATATATTATATATTATATATTTTATAATATAATATAATATAATATAATATATTATATTATATTATATTATATTTTTTTTGTTATATAATATTGTTTTATATTATATTATATTATATTATATTATATTATATTATATTGTATTGTATTGTATTATATTATATTATATTATATTATATTATATTATATATGATATTATGTATTGAATATTTATAATATATTATAACATAATGCAATATCATATAATATAATATAATATAGTTCAGGGTTCAGGGATTAGGGTTTAGGGGTTGTGTGCCCTTTCATGGGGTCCGTTTTTCAGACATCTTACTTTGCTTAGGGTCTATGTTACTTCTGTCAGGCTGAAGGATACGACTGTTTGCATCGAAGTTCTCCATCTTGCGCCCAGCTCACAAGCTTTAGTTCGAGAGGCACCCCGCACAAAATGCTCTCGTGGAGCCTGCAAGCCTCGAAATCGTGTTTCAAGTAAGCAAAGCATCCACTGCCGGACAGTCTTTCCTTGGCATCGTATGTACGATTAACATGTTCATTTGGCGCGTGAATATGGGCTGCTTAGGAATCTTCGAGAAGGCATATTTTGGCGTGCTGTCGTGGACCCCTAAACCCTAAACCTCTAAACCCTAAAACCCTAAAACCCTAAACCCTAAACCCCTAAACCCCTAAACCCTAAAAACCCTAAAACCCTAAAACCCTAAAACCCTAAACCCCAAACCACCGGACGGTCCCATAGTTCTCACGTTCCCCTGGAAGCAAAGAGCCTTCAACCCCAGGCCCAAGCCTCTTCCCATTGATCGCGTAAGTCCGCCTCTGCTTGTAAGAAGCTTCTTGCAGATCCTATCACTTTGCCAAAGGTGGTATTTAGGGTTTAGGGTTTAGGGTAATTTAGGGGCCTCAACACTTAGAGTAGGGGTTCGGGGCTATATTACATTATACTTTTCAAAAAGAAGGCCCCGCAACCCTATTCTAATTATTAAGGAGTTATCATTATAGGGTTAATTACTAAAATCTCTATGTTTATGGAAACTATACTTAAAATATAGCCCAAGTAGCTCTGGACTGCCTGCCGTTTTGACTGCCGCACCGAGGCCTTTACGTGCACGCAGGCGCTCGATTTGAGGTGCCAGGCGAGGCACCCAAAACTCTCCACATGTGTCAGGGTTTAGGGTTTACAGTTTAGAGTTCGGGCCGTTTGTGCAGGGTCTTTGGTGTTTAGCTTTTTTTGGCCCCTCTCTCGCTCTCGCGCATGCTCGTCTTTTCAGCGCACATTGTGACACAAAAGTGCATGCTCTGCATGTCTAGCACTGTGCAAGGTGCGTGTATGTGCGGGTGTGTTTTCGTGTGTGTGTGTGTACATTTATGTCGGTGCCAAGGGGCAGGTAGGCCGTCTACGTTTGGGCATGCATTCACCTGTGCGTCAATGCATGTGTTTGTATGAGATACGCAAGTAAGTAGGCAGGCAGGCGGGTAGGCAGGCGGGAAGGTAGGTAGTGGGCGGATGGGTCGGTGGGTGGGTGGGTGGGTAGGTAGGCAGGTAGGATGGATGCGCGTGCATAGCAGTTGCAAGAACGTGTTCGCATCATGCCGACGCAAACATAAGCCTAGGCGCAGTCCATCTGTCGATGTGCGGTAATTTGCTTTGCTCATGCATGTCTTTTTTTTGTATCTACGAGCGCATGCATGCACATCTGTTCGCGCATGTACACACTGGCAGCAATTTGACCAGCTTTAGGGCAGAAAGGTAATCCGCAGGTGCCTGTGTTTCCCGTGCATTGTGTTTTGCCATTTTTGGATTGTTGACGTACCCTCATGTTGGGAATGTGGCTGGTTCAGCTTCTTTTTGCCTTGCTGGTAGTGTCGCAGCAACTTCGACGGCTTCAGCCGAGCCTGAAAAGTTGCTAGGTGAACTCGGCTAAAGTGTCTGCAGATTAGGAGTAGCTGTGCTGTTTGCCTGTTCTGTTTTGTACTTAAAGCCTTTGTCCATACTTGCTAGGTTTGCTGAAGTACGATTGCACTGGTTGCTGAGTTCGATCTTCCAGAACATAAGTCGAGGGATTTCTGCCATGTCCAGGTGCAACAGCTCAAGCCCCTTCGGACACCACTTCCTCTGCTACATATCCTGTGCCTTCATGCCCGAACCAAGACCCAAAGCCTGCGGAAGGCAACTTGGGCGTGGCCCACATGTCCGCTCTCATGGGCTTCCGCTCCACTGCGCATTTGAGCCACCTCAGGCTCACGACCGGTGCAATCAGGCTTTGCCAGTTCAGCTCGCAGAATCAAGACATGACAAGTTACGAACTTACGAGTGCTACTGGAGCTACTAAGATGCTCTTACTAGACAACGCCGCAGTTCTCATTGCTGCTTGTATGCAAGTGCCAAAAAGGAGCATTAGTATCGGGCTGGCAGCTGTGGCGGTGGTTGTGGTGCTGGGGTGTGGTGTTGCTGCTCGTTGTGGTGCTGGTGGATTGTGGTGATCCCCAAGGCCAGTTGTAGGTTTGACTTTGTGTGTGGCACCCCTTTTCCCAGATGCCGCAGCGCTGCGTGCAGCAGCGGCTGTCAGAAACCACCTCTCCTGCTGCATATCAGCTTTTGCTGGTTTCTCCCTGGCAATGCACAGGGGAACCCCCCCCGCATGTGCCGCAGCTTCGCCAGCTTGGCAGCGCAGGACGGTGAAGACCCTGGAGCAGCTCGGCGCCCACCTGAGCTCTTCGGCCACGGCAGGTCGGGAGGAGATCGCTTATCAGGCCGGGCCAGGAAAGCAGGGAAGCGAACCGGAGCGTTCGTAAACGCCCTCTGTGGATATAGGAGCATTTTTTGCGGCCTGCGAGTGTCTCTAGGCGTCGAAACTGTCAGGAAACATGCGAGCAATGCGGAATCACGCGAACGAATTCCTTGTGACTGTCGCTTTTACCGGCTTTTTCGAGCGGCAAGTGAATTAGAGAGGTAGACCGTGCAACAGTCTGCATGTGTGTGGGTGTGTGTGGGTCTTGGTCTCACTCTCCCTCTCTCCCCCTCTCCCCCTCTCTCCCTCTCTCCCTCTCTCCCTCTACCTATCTCTGTCTCTGTCTTTCTCTCTCCGTCTCTATCTCTTTGCGTGTCAGCGTCTCTCTGTGCATCGGTCTGCTTGTACCACATAGCCTTCCATGTCTGGAAGTGCATCTTACGGACAGTGCCATAGTCGCTGAACACCATCAGAAAACCTATGACCCCAAATCCCTCTTGTCTGCTCCCTTTTTCGGGAGAGGTCCAGCTGCAGCGTGAATACATGCCCCTTGCCGTGCCGCTGATGGTCGGCAACGTGCTTTTCCCACGCCTGCTGCCATTTGGACTATAAACCCTAAAGCCTAAACCCTAAACCCCAAAGCCTAAACCCTAAAGCCTAAAGCCTAGACATGGCCGGTGCGCGCAGCTGTGAGGTGAGTGCACATGTCCTTTTAAAAAATAAGCCTAAACCCTAAACCCTAAATCCTAAACCCTAAACCCTAAACCCCTAAACTAAGGCTTGGGCGTGGCCCTCCCGTGACAAGGGGGGCATTCAGGGTTGGTTTCCAGGCTTCTCACTCAGACCTGAAAGACCCCTTAAAAGAGCCCCTTAAAGGATTCCTCAAAAGAACCCCTTAAAGGGTTCCTTACAGGGTTCCTTACAGGATTTCTTGTAAGGATTTCTTGTAAGGATTCCTTGAAGGAGCCCTCCTTAAGGGCTCTGGAGGGAAGTGGAGGAGGCCGGAGGCCGGAAAAGCTCCAAGGGCCCGGAGGCCTTTCCAAAAAGGATCGCTGGTCCATTCTCATTAAACTAACCAATTATGACTAGAATTGTTGCTATAGTGGTTTAACAAAAATAGGAATAGAAATAATAGCAATTATAATAATAGTAGCAACAAAAAGCCCTAATTTGCATTATTGTAGTCTCCTCTCGAAGTCGCGATGCCTCAAGAAAAAACCCGAGCGTTAAACAAAGCCAACTCAAGAGCTTCCTGCGCAGAAGGAGGGTTTAGGGTTTTAGGGTTTAGAGTTTGGGGTTTAGCGGTTTAGGGTTTGGGGTTTGGGGGTTTAAGGTTCTACAACGACTCTTGTGCCAAAGAATCACCGGAGGTATGCATACTGTGACCCGCTTCCGGACTCTTGGGAGGCCCCCCCCCCAACTAGGCCGCAACAACCTGCAGAAACCCTTACGGCTCCCGACCTTGCAGTCCTACGCTGGGCTCTTTTGGTAAGGAGCTGAATCTTAAGTTACGCAATAGGGATCTATCGTAAATTATATGGTTTCTTTGTTGTGGTCACTTAAGTTATCTCCCTGAACAAGAACCCAGTGCAAAGCCCGCATTTCCAAGCTCCAAAAGGTAAAGATCTGAAAAGCTCGAAACACCTTGCTGTAGACTCCGACAGACTGAAATCCCTGAACCCCGAAGCCTGGAAGCCGAAACTCTGAATTTTACAACTATTCCAAGCTCTGCACTCCCTACATCCTCAACCCTGATCCCCAACATCCCGGCCAGAAGAGCTCGATTTCTTGGACTGGGGGGCGCAGGGCTGAAGCCCGCAAAAAAAAAAAGCCCCCCCTGCGGAGCGACTCCCAGGCCGTGGGAGGTGAAGGCCGCCCAGTCCGACGTACCCACCTCGAAGCAGGCGGGGCAGGGACGGCTCCTTTTGAAGTCCGGCTATTGCCCGAAGCCACCGCCACCGCACCGCGGCGCCTGGCGCCCGAGTGCTTTTTTGGAGTCTATCCGGGCATATTAATATGAATGTACTTTACGACGGTGTGGTGACGGAGATGAGGGTGCTGCTGCCGCTGACGGTGAAGATGGTGGTGTTCGATAACGATAATGATAATTAATGATGTTTTCAATCATGGCTGTGGCTACGAGATGATGGTCAGAGTAATGATGTCCATGTCGACGATGGTGATGTTGGTGCTGGCGACGCTGATGACGAGGGCGATGACACTCCCGATTACGTTGAGGCGAGTATGGTGCAGAGGAGGCTGGGTGGTCCCGACGATTATGATGATAATGATGACGATGCTCATCATCGTCGTCATCATCATTTCTCCATAAGAGGCGCTGACCAAAGACGCGGACACAATGGTCAGCGAGTTGCTCCACAAGGCACAAACCAGGGCTCTCGGGGTCATAGGCGGAGAAGGACAACTTCCGAGTGAACATGTTCGCCGGATATCCGTTCACCTGACTCGAGTAGAAGTTCGCCGATGTGTTGAATGACGGGATTAACAACCTCTCGTTTGGTGTCAGTCCTCAGGAAAAGTCGGCTCAGGCCCTTAATTCGATGCAAGGCACTTCGGACATCGGCGTGCAGTCGTAGCTTCGTTAGTCAAGTCCTAAACAGGCTGCGATGACAGAAGCAGCACACGTGAAAGCAGCAGGGCACACGCCGGGTTTTCGACTTCGGCGCATGTGCTGCCTTGAGTAGGACACTCCCAAGGCCCCCTGCCTTGCCTCTCAGTGAGGCCGCCTATTGCAACAACACGCTGGGCCTCAGTCCCTTTGCCAGTGAGCGGCCGCTTGGCTTGAGCCAAGGGTTCCAATATAATCTAGTATAAAATATGATATAATGTAGTATAACATAATATAATATAACATAATATAATTCAATATAACATAACATAATATGACATAATAAATATAATATAATACAATACAATAATTTTTTATATTATAACAGCAGGGGTTCTCCGTGAAGCCCATGACCTCCACCTGGGATAACCGGCTTCGAAGTGCAGTTGGCCATAAACCGTCAGTCATCACGTTACATCGATATGCCTGCAGAATGGGAAGCATGGGATTACGCACGCGTTTAGCGGCGTTTGAGCGCATGTTTGCTGGCAACGTTCATCCCAGCTTGCAAAGAAGAGGCTGAAGGACGATCAACAGTTGATTGCGAGTCGAATCCTAAAGCGGCAGATGGAGGTCCATGGGCTACTTCACGCCGGAAACAATCCGCACTTACATGCTGGACCATTTCGCTCCCGATACCCGGCAGAAACAGGTCTGAATGCATGTCCAGTCTGCTGCTTGGAAGTTGCCGTCTTTGCTGAGGTTTAGGTTTAATTGAAGAAGGGAGGGCAGGTTTCAGCTCCCGGCTCCGTTGGTCGGGCCGCGCCTTGAAAGGCTTCCAGGGCTTCCTGCCAGAGCTGGCGACGCGCGTTTATTTGACCGTGGCTAAAGGCGGTATTGAAGATGAGTATGATGGCGAAGAAGACGAGGCACATCATGACGAAAGATGACGGTCACGATGCTGGCGACGATGCACGGACGACTCTGTAGAGATGGCTCAGCCGACACAGAAGAGGGCTGGGAGGCACCTTATGGGGTAAAAGCTGGAAAGGGATTGCTAATTGGTTTTCACTTCCCAATGAATCAAAGGCGAATGTCCCCCTGTAAAACCCCAAACCATAGACCGTTCCTGTTTGTGCATTAAGAACCCCATGACGAGAACCTTGAACCCCAAACCTCAAAACCGAAACCCGCAACACCAAATCCTCGCAGCTTCAAGGAGCGAATGGTTTTCGTTGGTGTCAACGTTGACCACGCCGAGCTCTCCAAGTGGGTCATGCGTGCCAGGGCTGAACGGGCAATATTCAGGATCATTGACCATAGTATCCCCCTGACAGATCCCTCTCTCTCTCCCTCTATCTATCTATCTGCCTGTCTGTCTATCTACCTACCTATCTACCTACCTACCTAATCTATCTCTCTATCTATCTATCTATCCATCCATCCATCTATCTATAATATGTATATTATATTCACTGTTTCGGGCGAAGACGGTTCGACGCAGCCCCTAACATGCGAGAACAAAACGAACTCGGGGGGATTCTCGTGAGCACCCCACAATCGACCGCCCCCCCGGAGACAGTAGTGATCGAGCCCCGAGGCCCCGGTACCCAGAGAACCCAATACCCCTTAATTAACCCAAGACCCCTTGACTAAGGAATATATCTTAAATCACAAATAATACTAAGGCCCCTAGAGTTTAAGGTATATTTTTGGGTACCACAGACTGAGCGCGAAGCGCACTATGTCGCAAGGGGGCTCCAGCTCACGCAGAGCTGACTCAAAGCGACCAGACACCGGGACCGGTCGATGGGACAGCGGGACAGGCAATCCGACCTGCGAAAGGCAAAACCCGTACAACCACGAGCACGTGCTCACAGAGATGGCTTGGGAAGACCCAAACCCTCGACTCCCAAAACGGCAGGTGAAAGAGCATCCGTGCTGAAAGGTGTCGATGTGGAGAGAGCGGCCGTCGGGCACAGGGGCAGGCCAATGCGCAAAGCCAGCAGATCGAACCCAAGCGGCAGCTCCGGCCAACATGGCACGTGTCCTTGGCTCATAGGTGCCCTCTTGGCCTGCTTCAAGCTGAGCCCGCCAAACCTCCGCAGTGTGTCGCAGGCACCGAAGTGGCAGGCACACGCACGCAAATGACGAGCGGATGCTCTCCCATAGCTCAGGCACTGGGGGCGACCCTGTCTCGTGGTCAAAGCAAATGTGGGCGAGGCAGTCCAGCACTTAGGCAAATGGCGACAAAGCCGAACGCGTGTGGCAGAATATCGCAAACATGTCGGACCCTGAAGTCCACGTGCAGTCTTGCGGACTTCGTTTGTTCTGCCGTGTCGTTTGAACACGTGCACGGCCCACGATATTATATACATACATATACATATACATATACATATACATATACATATACATATACATATACATATATAGCTATCTATCTATCATTAGTAACAAGAGCATCCCCCCTCCTAGTTCCCTCTATCATTACGCACAAATCCTCAAGAGCCTACTCTGCTTGTTGGGGCCCCCGGAAGTTAGCCGTAGGCCGTCGTCTTGGTAGCCATGGCTCTGAGGGTTTTTGGGAGTTGTTGGGAGCTTCAGGAAAAATTCAGGGACTGTCGAGTTGAAGTATGCAAAATCTCAGGTCTACGCACCCCTCGCATGCAGTCCCTCTCGCTGTTTTCTAGGTGCCTTCGCGGACTATAACGCCATTCCCCTGAAGAAGCGCGAGGAGAAGAAGGCACGAGCTGTTGTGCTGTTGTCGGCGGTTCAAACTGGGCTGTAGCAGTTCTTCTGTAGGCTTCTTCGTTTTCAAGCGCTTTGGGGTCAAACTTTAGGGCGGATGGTTTCTGCTAGGGCTTTCGTCGCTCGCATTACTTGTCTCCGCGAGCTTCAGTACAGTAAAATGAGAAGTCCTCTTCGTATGCAGAAATAGCAGGGACACGCCGAATGTCAACCTTACAACGAAACTGCATGCAACTGGCTTTTAAGGGGCGGATCGCAGACGTCTAAACAAACGTAGCGGACGGCAGGATTACCTGTGGCACACATTTGCCAGGAGCCCCTTCAAGTTGACTTGGAACACCGGGCAAGTCCGGGGGCTCTTTCACCCTAGTCCCGGAAGCGAACAGTCGAGTGAGACCCGGATGCGTCGACTGCGGGTTGAAGTCAGAGCAGGTTGTGTCTTTAAGCCTATAAACCACAAACCTCTAGGTCTCCGCGAGTTGCTTAGCAACAAAAAAAGCCCAAAACCTAAACCCTCTTCGGGCTTTCTTTTTTTCTCAAAAAGCAAGAAAGACCCTCGAGGCGCAGTACACGGGTGGCGACATGCGCCTCGAGGGAGCCTCCCCGTACTGCCACCTGGCGCTCGGGCAGAGGCCTCAGCACTCAGCTTGAGGCTCGTGGCCGCAAGAATTAGAGTAAATACTAATCATACGATGAACAAGTTCTTAGTAGTAGTGATAATACGAGTCATCAGTCATAGATACTAGTAGTAGTAGTAATAGTAGTCATCATCCTATGAAAAGTAACCGTGCCATGAATGGAAACGGTAATATTGATGATCAGAGGACTCGTAAAGTGGAGCTAGTCTAGGGCTGAGGGCGGCAGGTGTAGAAAAAATCAGGGTCGCACCACAGTTTGGCGTGTTCTTTGTGCGGGTTGCTCGGAGCCGGAGACATCCATGAGAAGCAACTCTTGCCATCATCGCCTTGTCACCTTAGTCTGTCTAGTCGTAGACTGAGCCTACGTGACATGTGCAGACGTCGGTCTGCATTCATGACCGTCATGTGCATCCGAGGGCTGTCAACAGCATGTGTTTACTTTGGCGTCTTCTTGTACGATGCCTTGCGGTGTGGCTTTGGTAAGCATCAACATGTTCGGGAACTTCGATCCCCTGCTTCCTTGTAGGAGTAGCTTTCGGCATTTCGAGGCTCTTATGGCCTGTTTGAGTGAAGGATTGCAGGGATTCGGAGCCCCAAGACTGAGCCCTGCGACTCAGGTTTGAATCCACGGCCTTCGGACAAACCGAGCTGGCCCCTGTTGCCCTCGTCCAGGCTGGGACGGCGAGAGAGAGCAACGCAGCGGCCCGAAACCCCCTCAGCAACAGTACCCCCCTCTCTGTGAGATAGAAGTGTCCCTATGTACTAAACCCTAAGCCCTTCACGACTTTGCCCAAGACCCTCAACCCTAAGCCCAAACCATTAAGGCCCCTAGACTTAGCCCAAGTTGCTCTTGAGGCTAGGCAGGCTCCGAGGGTAGGAGCTTACTGAGGCCTGCATGCTGCCCAAGAAGACGATCACCTCCAACATAGAAGCCTCAAGACTTACCAATGTTTTTCATTCCTTTGGGTTCCTTATTGTACGTATAGTACAAGATACCCCTCCCCAAATACACTTGTGTCGAGTTCAACAGGTCGTTACAGGGGCCCCCCTAGGCCACTTTTGCACATCCCTAGAGAGCCGTCAACCTGCCATGCCAGGTCATCCAGGATGCTCCGTCAACTTGCAATAATTTTTGTTTGCTCGTTTTCTCAACTTGCCGGTCTTTGTTGTTGCAGCCAGGAGACACATGACTCTTTGCGGCTGTGATTCTTTCTCTGGTGACTTCGATTATCACGGCTGTAAACATGCCACGGGAGAAAGTAGTGCTTCTGCTGATGATGATGAAGATGGTGCTGCTGCTGATGACGATGATGATGATGATAATGGTGGTGGCGATGATGATGAGAGCTTCTGATGTGCTGCTGTCGTCGTTGTGGTGGTTGTTGTTGTTGTTGGTGGTGGTGGTGGGCGGTGGTGGTTAGCGGCATCCCTGCCCTGAGATCACCGTGCTGCGGCATTCTGTGGCAAGGGCGCACCACATCCCCAGAATCGCAGCCCAGGACACCCCTGGTGTGCACATGTGAGACCTTAAAGCCAAAGCTCGCAAACTCCTGCCACCTCCTTAAGAGACCCAAGCCCCCAAGTCCCAAGCGCAGGCCCTGCTGGGCGGAGGCTCCGCAATCTACAGCGGCATTGGCTCCGGGGTCACTTCCCGGCTTTCCACGCAGGCAGATTTCAGATGGGGGATGTTGTCAAAAGGATGGTGAGCACGTCTAAGACAAGACGGATGAAATAGAGCTGACTCTGAACATATCTTTGTACTCGTGAGTTCTGGTTGAAACAACGCACTGAAGTGCATCGCGTCCTGAGCAGGAAGGAGCTCAGCATCCGGAGCAGTAGGAGCGTGGAGCAAGGCAGACTGAAGCCAAAAACCAGCCTTTATCGTCATGTCTGCGGCCCGAGCTGGACTTCCTTTTGGATGTCTGCAGGCCGAAGTTCTGCGCGGCTTAGGGAGACGCGTTTTAGTCACAAGGCAACAGGACCAATTAGCTGTTCTTGCCAGGTGCTCAGACAGAGCCCCTACGTCGAATCATGTTCAGCCTTCAACACCTCGTGCCCCTCATCTGTGGGAACCCGGGAACTTGGAGGTCCAAGGCAAGACGAGCCCTGGGAAAGGGTTTGTCTTCACATGTAGGACCCTAGGAAGCCTTGGCAAGTTGAGGACCCCTGAGGCATTGCAAGTGTGTGGATCAGATCTGTCAAGGAAGTCAATACCTTGGCCTTCCCTTCAAATTCGCTTCCCGGAGCTTTCACGGGATGCCACGACGATGGCCTGAGATGTGCCAGGTACTCGGACTCCGGCCTCTTCGGCGTCTACGGCGTCTGCCAGCCCGAGAAGGCCATTCTGCTAGGATCTTTTTTTCCGTGGGGAGAAGGAGAGGAGGAGGCCCCCTGGAGATTTTTCCCAGGGGCTTTGTTTGCTTGGAACTCCGGAGCCGAGAGAGCCACGTCCTCCCTTTTGGCCGAGGCTTCCGAGATGGCCATGGCCATGGCATCTGCCCTCAAGGGCCTCTCCAGCGTTAGCAAGGCAGGTCTTGGGCTCTTGCATTTGGGGGCAGCAGGAGGGCTTTTGTTTTGGGGGTTTGAGGTTCTTTTGGATGCGGGCTCTACGAGGCTTCGCAGGTTTGCAAAGACCCCCTGATTGCCCGGACGAAGCTAGCAGCAAGTTCTACACTTTTAAACCCTTGGTGCGGGAGAATAGACATATGCCGAAGCGGGTTTCAGGCAAGCAAGAAGCACTGCCGCAAGTGGCAGTCTCACATGTGGGAAACTGCAGTGTCCGCAGCTTTGCTGGACGCGGGAAGTCTGTGCCTTCTCGCTTTAATGCCAGTATCATCGGAGAGAGACTCTGAGGCAGAAGGAGCTTGCCCCAAAAACTCCCCAAACCCCTCAAGAACACTCCCCAACAGCCCCCGAAAATGCAGAGCCTCCTCTATGAAAGCCTTTGAAGTTCGGAGCCGAGTTTTGAATCCCAGGAGGAGCTGGCAAAGGCCAAGGCGATGTTGAAGGGGAAGATGTTCCGCCAGGCAGGGGGAGACCCAGAGATCCCAATACCCCTTAATTAAGGAACATACTTTAAAATTATAGGGGCCTTAATATTACGATTTAAGGTATATATTCCTTAATTAAGGGGTATTGGGTTCTCTGGGGACGAAGGGCGGCTGGGGCTGTGGCTGTGAAGCGTCTTCTTGGCTTTTTGGGCTTCGAGCTCCGGGTTTTGTTTGGTCCTTGGCGGCTTACTGCGCCTGGCGAGTTTGTGTCGGAGAGGACCTTCCTCCGAGACTTGCCGACTTGCGACATCTCCCCTAAACCCTAAACCCCTACACCCCTAAACCCTCCAACCCTAAACCCGAATGCAGGGCTTGGGATACTTTCCGGAGCCGCCGGAGCACCCGAGCCCCCTAAGGGGCCCTCGTCCTGCAGGCAGACGACGACAGTGAGCTGATGCAGGCGTGCGCTCTGCCCTGAAGAACATGGGGGTTTGAGTAAATGCCGCTATGGTTCTCAACATAGAGTTATACTTCAGTTCCCAGTAGTCACGACTACATCCTTCCGAAGTTGCAGATACAGTGTGTCATGGTCTGTTAAACTATGTTTGTTTTAGTCCGCTTCTTAGCATGTTACAGTAAGAAGCACAGTAGTCTATTATTAAAAGAACACTTATACTACACTACAGCATACTCTGTGGGCTGGAAGAGCCTGCCTTGGGCGGCTTTGGTCCCGACGTGACGGTCTGGACAACTTGAGAGGCGTTAGGGACTTTAGGGATTTCTAGGGTTTTAGGAGTTTCGGGTCAGGTTTCTAGGGGTTCCTGGAGGTTTTCTAGGGGTTTCTAGGGGTTTCTAGGGGTTTGTTAGGGGTTTCTAGGGGTTTCTAGGGGTTTTGGGGACGCCTCACTGGGTGATGCTGTGTCGCCTCAGTTGGAAGGGATGCCAGCTGCTGTACCACTGGCTTCTTGTTAGGGGATTTAGTGGATCTATTATATTTTTTTCAAATGTGGTTTCTTGATTATGGTCACTTATCTTTCAAGTTACCGGAACAAAGAAACCATATGATTTCCTATAGATCCCCATGATGGTAACTTAAAGAACATCCCCTAACAAGAACCCAGCGTAGCAGGGCTTCCATCAAAACTTTCCTCGGATGGCCACGTGAGGCCCCGGTGAGCTTTGACAGAAGCACCAAGCTTCTTCTAGCCATTAAGGCCATATGCGACTTGATACCTGCCTCCTTTTTTAGTATTAAGGCCCCCCCATATATACTCAAATACATATGCATATATACATAGACATAGACATATACATATACATATACATATAGATAGAGAGATAGATAGATAGATAGATAGATAGATAGGTAGGTAGATTGGTCCCTGTTCCTCTATTGTCAGACTCCTAGCAGGACATGGGCCAGCAGGTCTTGCTCACTGGCAAGCAGGGGCCCCATCCTTGAGTCTGCGGCCGAAACAGCGTCTAGGGGAAAAGTCGGGTTGAGGGTCTAGGGTGTAGTTGGGTTTAGGGCATAGTCGGGTTTAGGGGTTGGGGTATAGTTGGGTTTAGGGGCTAGGGAAAAGTTGGGTTTGGGGTTTAGGGTGTAGTTGGGTCCCTTCAAAACCCAGGGCTTTGTCATAGATGGGTTTAGCTGGCCCAGATACAGGAGCTCAGTAGCATACTTCGGTCTTTCCTGCAGCCTCCGAGCTTGAACCCACTGCGGAGTCTCCAGTCATGTCGGCCCTTCCTCTTTGCTCTTACACCCCTATGCATCCGATCGGCTCGCAGTGCTATACTCTAAACCCTAAGCCCCTAAACCCTAAACCCTATACTCTAAACCCTAAACCCCTAAACAATACTCTAAAACCTCAGCCCCTTTGACTCTTTCCGAGGTACGGTTCGGCGGCCGAGTTCGGGAAGATCATCGACGGCGTGACGGAAGCGGATGCCTCTCGGTTCTTTGAGGGGTTTTGGCTGCTGTTGAGGCTTTTGGGGGGGGGATTCTAAACCCTAAACCCTAA
>CAJNJA010088719.1:0-19671 GCA_905231915.1 Symbiodinium necroappetens
CCCCTCTTCTCTGGCTGTCGCTGTGGGTGCCTTTTCTCTTCAGGTGAAGGTGACGACCGTCACCCACCCAGCGATGGAGTTCCTGTGCATGTTGGAGGCTCGCCTGCTCTCTCTGAAGCGTGGCAAGTTCTTCATCACTTCGGGCCCGACCGAATGAAGTCGACGGCAGAGTTCTCAAGGGCAAAGTGTCTCCCAAAGAAGCCTGGAAACCGGAACCCCTCTCATTACCATCCACCGGACACGACCTTATGGTCACCTTTGCTCGGCACAAGCGCTCGCTTCCGGGTCTAAACGGAGCTCTTCGGACAGCGACTGCGGCCCCGGCGCCGCCGGCCGCACGCAGGACAAAGAATTCAAAGAGCTCGAGGAAGCGCAGAAGCTCGAGCTGAATCTCAACCTCCGAGGCCCCGGGCTCAGGTGCTCCGGGAGATCCGGGAGGCCCCGACCGCGCCGGGCTCGGGTTCCGGGAGGCCCCCAGGCCCAGGCCTCCCACCGAGGCAACATCGAGGAGGCATACCGGAAATTCTTCGCGCCGCTGTGCCGGGCCCTGCCAGAGCTCCCGAAACTTCGAGAGCTCGACCTCGTGCTGGCGGAGCACGACTCCCACCGCAGCCGCTTCGGCCCCGGCCCCGGCGGCCTTTCGGAGCGCGCGGAGCGGGGAAAAGAAGAAATCCGCCTTTCTTCCGCTGGCAGGCGATGGCCAGGCCCGGGCCCTGGCCGAAGGCCTCGGCCAACAAACGGAGCTGGAGCGGCTGGCGTTGGATCTGCAAGCCAACTCCCTGGGCCGGGGGCCTCAGCTGCGCGTTCCTCGTTCGCTTTTTGGCCGCGTTCCCACTTGGGGTTGGGCCTGCAAGCCGACCCCATCCATTGTATCCATCTCCGTTCTTGTCGGCTTCTTGGTATTTGGAAGTATTTGGTAGAGATAGCCGTGGAGACGTGTAGAGCCCTTCTTACTTGTTTGCTGCTGCAAACGGCATCCAGTGTCCCCGCATTCGCTTTTTTGATTTCCAGCTTGTTGGCAGCCGCCTCCCACTGCTCCCGAACGGGCCTCGACTCCCAGTGAGGTGCTTCCGAGTCTTGGATTCCCGCGGCGGCTTTCTTGAGACTCTTGAGATTTCGATTCCGAGAACCCTCCTGCCCAAATGCCCGTTCCCGTCCCTTCGGGAAGGCCGCCAATTTCCTTCCCTTTCGCTGTTCCTCGCGACTTTTTCCAGCTGAAGGGGCAGCTGGAAGCAGCACTTGAGCAGTCTAGCTCCTGCGGGCACCGAGGCGAGGAGGGCGCAAAGGCCATGGCCTCCGCTTTCGCCCGGCTGACGGAGCTCAAGGAGCTCGTGTTGAACCTGTCCGAGAACAAGATTCGCCCGGGGCCTCGGCGTGCGCTCTGCTCGGACCCCGCAGAAGTCGAAGCCCGAGAGCTGCAGTTGCGTGGGACGGCGTATCATTGTGCCATTAATTAGCCTTAGCAACCCGGGGGCGGAGCGTGGCAGCTTGGGGCTGAATCTCTCTGTCGCAAAAGGTGATGCAGGCGCCGCAGCTGTGGCTGAGAGCCTGCGGAATCTGCGACAGCTCACGAAGGTCACGGTTTGGCTGATGGACAGCGCGCTCGGCCCGGGCCTCGAGGTCTGTTCAGCGGCCTTGTAGGCCTTGCCCCACAAACCACGTTCAGGCGATCCAAGCCTCGGTTCCGTGTTCTCACTGCAGCCCAGTCCCCACGCCGAAGTTTGAAGAGACAGGTTTCTGCCGATGTCCCACTCCCACTCCATCTACTCCCTCTACCGCAGATTCTACCGGAAGTGGCGGGCTCTGCCTGCCTCTGACCGAGGCGCTCCTGGCGCCACAGCTGTGGCTGAGATTCTTCGAGAGCTGCCTCAGCTCACGGAGGTCGAGGTCAATCTGTTCCACAACCCGCTCGGCCCGGGCCTCGGAGGGCTTTGTCAAAGCATCTTGGACCTTGCCACAGAAACCACGCTGCAGGCGCGGAGGAGAAGAAGAAGCTCCGGGCCACCTTCGATGCGCTGCCGGTGCGTCAGAAAGGCATCCGTCTTTGATCCGAGGCCCGGCCGGGGCCCGGCCCGGAGTGTGGTCGTGGCTTCTGTGGGAGACTTCGGGGCTTCGACTCTTTTTGGCTGCGAGGCCTCAGCCTCGGTGCGCTGGTGGCCTTTCTCCCGAGCGCTTCCGATCCGCCGCCAAAAAAAGTATAGAGGTCGCGCTGTGGTGGAGTCCGGGCATTCAAACTTGTCGCCGTAGCATTGCGGTCTTGCTTTGGTGTTGGTCTTGGGTCTTTGCTGGTTTGGGACCTTCGAGGACTGGGGTCAGGACACGGGTCAAGTCGCGGAATTCGGGTTTGAGGCACTCGGTGTCTGGCACCGAGCGTCCGAAGCTGAAGAGGGGCTCCGCCGGAGCTGCATCCTTGCATTTGTCATGGTCTCGTGCGGCTCAAGTGCTGTCACACGGCATTTAAAGCAGCCCTGTAAAGCTCAGAAACTCGATCATCTGCTGAATGTCTGCCCTGACCTTGAACCCTCAAGCACCGAGTAGGTCATTGACATGCGACTCCCCAAACTTCGTGCTGCTCGATCTCCAAACTTTGTAGCTTAATCCCTTATGCGACGTCCAAGCGAATTGAACCAAGGAGCTGGTGCAGAAATCTGGAAGTCAAACCGTGACATGTTGAAAAGACAATCCGCAACGCAAAGCTATTATCGAGGGTGCCCTGGACATTGCAGTGTTCTTCCCAGCGTATGGGCTGCGGAGCCAGCAGTGAAAGCAAGTATGCTGACAAGGTGTTGGGATTCTTAGGCGCTTGAACCAAAACCCCTAAACCTCTTACACTCTAACCTCTAAAGGCCCCCTAAACCCCAAAGTGCTTTTCTGACAGACTTTGCAGGCCCCAGGCAGGATCACAAGAAGCTTGGGGCTCCGATGTTCCGGGGTCGAGATGGGTTGAGCATGTGAGGGGTGTTTCATCCCTAGATGACCGATGTCTGGGGCCTAAGGCATGCATACATGTATCAGACTTTAACAGCCCTGTTGCGTCCATTTTGGCTCAAGTGCCAGAATTTTGACAGCCTTCTCAGTTAGATCCCTCAGTGCCAGCCATGGCCGCAGACGGCGAGGAGCAGGATTGGGTTCAGCAGGTCCACCAGACGGAGCAGACGCTCGTAGACGTCATCAGCCTGGATGGTGACTTGGTGGTCGAAGCCCTGTCCAACATCCCGCAGGATGCGCGTGGTCGTTTGCGCACTATGCTGGTGCTAGCCGAGGAGGTAGTCGTGCAAGCCGCGCATGGATATCAAATAGTCATTGACACAGGCCTGGGTACAGCCGGTTGGTATACTACAGCCGATGAGCCTGAGCCTGCAGCCCCGGTGGCAGTCGGAGCAGCCGAAGCCTCGCAGGTCCTTGGTCTTGCCCCTGGTCAGGCTTGGGCGGACACTACGGACGTGCCTGGACCGGTTTTGTCTCTGCAGTCTGCCCCAGCCGTTGCACCCTCCCCAGCCCCGCTGCAGGAACAGACGACAGTTTCAGCCGAGGCGCCTACAGGACCAGCCGCTTCTCAGGTCGCCATCGCCTCTGCGATCACTCAGGATCAGCCTACTCAGGATCAAACGTCACTGACCCCTCAGCCCGCACCTCAGCCCCCCTTGGGGCCCACCTCCAAGGCAGCCACCAAAGGAAAGCAGCCGCCTCAGCAGCCTATGGTAGCCCATATCACTGTGAAGGCCCAGCCACAGCCTCAGATGCAGCCACACGCTCAGCAGCAGCTTGTGCCAGTCAAGAGTCGCCCGGAGCAGCCAGGGCAGCCGAGCCAGCCGCACCCAGGCCAACCCGCAGCCAAGGCCCCGACAGTGCCGCCCCCGCCACCCTTGGGTGCACAGCGGGGCACACCTGGAGTCGGACCAGTCCTTGGTAGTCTGCGACAGCCCCCACCTCAGCCCAAACAGCCGGTGCTTGAGCGCCCCTTTCAGCCTGACCAGGCGGCTCTTGCAGCCTTTCCTAACGACCTAGTGTCGTTCAACGCAGGCTTGTTCATAGCCAATTATAGTGGTGACAGAGGACTCCTTCCAGACGCCTGGCCGTACAACGCGGCGTTTGCGCCGTTGT
The DNA here is from genome assembly GCA_905231915.1 of Symbiodinium necroappetens. Classification (NCBI taxonomy): domain Eukaryota; class Dinophyceae; order Suessiales; family Symbiodiniaceae; genus Symbiodinium; species Symbiodinium necroappetens. Next base: position 4,105 of record CAJNJA010088719.1, read on the forward strand.
GCCTCAGCCGGGAGCCTCGGCTCCCTCGCGCTTTGCGCGACCACGGCCACCGCACAACAGGCTTTTGCTTAGCCACATGTAGCCAATGCAGCAGACGTGCTTGCAGCCGCGCCGTCACAGACACCAAAGACGGTGGCGTGGCGCATAGCCACCATGACTGTTCAGACTGCCACAGCCGTCGCCCTCCCAGACGTCACAGGTGAGTCCAGCCCGAGCCTCAGACCGTGCATAGCCTAGTCAGTGTACTCCGCTAGTGCTGTGTGTCTCAGGTTTCAGCCGTGCACAGTGGCATGACGTGGAATAGCCTGAGTAGCAGTCTTTTTCAGTCCGACGAGTGGTCGTAGTAAACGATCCGACGCTCGGCTGCGTCACCCTGCTCCAGGCCTTGATCTCAGCACAGACTTTCTTGCAGTCGTGGTTCAGGCCTCGCAGTCCAGTCGTCCTATAGTGTGGTATTAGACTTGTCTTCTTACTCAAGCGATCAAGGGGCCAACCGCGACAGAAGACCGCAGTCAGCCGCGAAAATCGGCCAGCGTGCTTGTGCACAGCTGTTGTCAAGTTCTTTTCTGTTTGGGCTTGAGCCCCTCTGCACCGCTCCTGCTGCTGCCATTGGCTTGAGCCTTTGGGGGCCAGCCCTTGTGGGACTGACCCGGCACAGGCGGGGTTGCACTGGCTTGTGCCATTGGCTTTCTTCTCGCTGCCTGGCACTTGTGTGCTCAGGCCAGTTGTGGCAACAGCAGAAGACAGGTTCAGGCCTCGGTTGGCCCCTGCGCGACTTGAGTCGGCAGACACGTGCCCTTGGCAGGCTCAGAGCCAACCGCAGCCGGGAACACAGCCCCCCCCTTCGTCCTTGTGGACTCTTGGCATTATGGCCTTGTGGCCTCAGGTTTGTTGTTCCAGTCACCGGCACAGTGCAGTCAGGCCGGAAAGTCAACAGGGCAGCAGTCACTCGTTTGTTTTGCGTTCCTCTCTCAGCATTGACCTCAGGCGATGTCGGCCGTGAGCGACAGCGAGGTCACCTTTCGTGCAAAGGCCTTACAGCACGGCATTCCTGAGACGTCTCTTCAGGCATGGAGTCGAGCAGGGATAAAAACCTACTCGCAGTTGCTTTTCCGTGTGGCGTCAGCCCCTAACAACGTAGACTCAGCCAAGTTGAAGGACCTCCTTGAGAGCATGGAGCCCCAAGCCACAGACCAGGTAGCCAGCGCGGTGCACCGCCTTCTATTTGAAGCGGGAACATTTATTGTTGCGGAACTGCGCAGTACCCTTGAGGGTCCCACAGGCGAGCCCAGTCGCAGGCTCTCCACACAAGAACGCTCCAGCCGATTACAGGCTCTCCAGGCTAAACTGGGATCGTTCCGCATCTCCGGACAGTATGAACCCAGTCATCAACTAGTCGATGCTTTTAGTGCTATGTTGGCAGACCAGTCGATTCGGCACGTCCCGCTGAACAGATGCAGTACGCGGGAGCAGGAGGTGGCAAACGTCAAGAGGGACGAACATCTCCTGAAACTGGAAAATTCGGCGCTCAGACTTGCGTCCAAGCCGCAGCCTTTGAAAGTAGACCTTTCAACAGAGCTTAGGCTTGCACAGGCACTCAGCAGACGTGGCCTAGCCATTGAGATGGCAGGCATGGGCACTTTCGAAGTGCATGAAGCCTATGCCAGAGGCCTGCTTGAGCACCTTCACAGACCGCCACCAGTCAAATTTGAGGCCCCAGGCATCGATGCAGTCTTGCGGGCAGACCGCGAACTCTGGATCCGTGTAGCCGAGGAAGTTGGCAGTGATTTTGTCGGCCCAGGCAAGACCGCAGCCGTCGACGAAGCAATTCGCAAGTGGCAGCACAGCATGCAAGTAGCCTTCTTTCTGGTGCCGGTGCCGAAGCCCGAAAAGACAGACAGGCTGCAGCCACCCAAGCGGACGTGGGAACAGACCGCCCCTCTGCCCTACACAGACAAAGGGTCAAAGGGCAAGCACAAAGGCAAGTTCATGTCGCAGGCGTGGCAGGCAGGCAAGTCAGGAAAAGGGAAATCCAAGACAGGGAAGGACAAACAGCAGACAGCCGTTCCAGCCGCCCTTAAGGGCCTTGATCCCAATTTTCAGGGACAGCCTATCTGTTTTAATCACAGTCTTCCCCATGGGTGCCAAGAGCAGACGTGGGAGACGGAACACGGCCCATCGTGCCGTCGGGGACTTCATATTTGTATGAAGTGTCATGGAAGTCATAGCTTCTCCGCGTGCGATAAGTGAGACTCTACCCAGGCAACGTTAGACCCGCTGCAGTCAGAGCCAGCGCTGTCCGCAGCTGGCCCCTGCCTTGACTGCCCACCTGACTCTGACTCAGGTACGCTCCTGACGCCTGCAGACCTCAGCCCTGCACCGGCTCCCGATACCCCGCAGGAGCAGCAGGCCAGTGACGCACCGCCCTTGCCGCCAGAGCCTACGTTGCAGCCTCAGACCGTGTCCCCCTCAGACCAGGCAAGCACAGGCTCGCCAGGCACAGAGCCCTCGCACAAGCCCGGCCCTTCACAGCAGCTGGGCACGCTGTTTCTCGAACTTTTTGCAGGCACAGGCAGGATGTCCAAGGCATTCGCTCGCTTAGGCCTTCAAGTTTTGGCAGTCGACTCAGTTAAGGTGTCAGGGGTCCCTTCAGTCTTGCTGGACTTAGCAAAACCTCTCAGTCAGAAGCTTGTTTTCGATTTGATCAGATCCAGACGTCTTGCCGCCGTGCACCTCGCGCCGCCTTGTGGCACGAGCAGCGCAGCACGCAGGATTGATGCAGGCCCAGGCTCTCCGCAGCCACTGCGGTCAGCTCTGCACCCAGACGGTCTGCCAGGGCTCAGCTTTTTCAACAGACAGCGCGTTGCAACAGCCAACAAGCTTTATCGTTTCTCAGCCGAGGTCATCCTCGCTTGTCAGGAGAATGACGTGATTTGGTCACTAGAGAACCCGGAGTCGAGCCTGTTTTGGATAACCAGCCCCGTGTTTTCAGTTTGGAAAGCGCTTCGCAGGCACATCTTTCATGGTACTTTCGACTCGTGCGTATACGGGGGCGCACGCAAGAAAGCCACGACCTTTTGGTCGAATTGCAAGTCTGTTTCAGACCTCATACGTTGTCACCCCAGTCTGGGACATGTGCATTTGCCATGGGGTAGACAAGCATCAGGCTGGTCCACAGCCGAAGAAGCAGCCTACCCACCAATACTCTGCAGGCACTGGGCATCGCTGGTCACCGAGGACCTTTCGCGCACAGGCCGCCTCGCAGACTTCAGCTCAGCTCAAGGCTCGGTCAGGTACGCTGCAGCCGAAAGAGCCTCCCTGGGCCTTTTTCCCAAAGCCACCCACGCCCCCGTCGTAGTTGACCCTTTTCAAGGTCACAGCTGGGTCAAACTTGAGTCAGCCAAGGACCGTGTCAAGTTTGTGCCTGGTAACAGACTTCAGGACCCCGCCTTTCCCAAAGGCTCCACCACCATTAAGGTGATGGTCGAGCATGGAACTTGGGGAGCACTCGTCGAGCAGCCTGTCAGCCCTGAAGTCTTCCTGCAGCGAGCAGTTTTGAGTCACCACCCTCAGACGGCCCTGCCACCGTTGCCAGCAGCACTGGACAGGACTGTAGCCTTGCTGGCTGGGCGCAAGCTCACTGAGCTCCATGCTCTGCGTTGTCAACGCCTTAAGACCATGTGCGACATGGCTACAGAATTTCAGGCCCGTGAGGACTCAGATCACGCCAACATGGCGCCGCATCTTCGCGGCATCCTCCAGGGCAAACGCATCAGGCTTTTCGAGTGCCTGCTGCAAGGGCTGCACTACCCAGACCAGTCTCTGCCTCAAGACATGAGACAAGGCTTCAGCTCACTGGGTGGTTACCAGACACGAAGACTAGGCCCGGGAAGGTTGTTCCCCCAGCCATGCACAGAGATGAAGTCTGGTGTCAGCGCCACCAGAACAATGCTGCCATACGGGCACAGTGCAAGTCCAGTGGTGACGAGGCACTTGACAAAGCCTTGTGGCAGTTGACACTTGAGGAATGTCAGGCAGGCTGGGCTGTCCTCGAGACCGGGCATGCCCAGGCGCCCACCTGCTGCACCCTCGGTAGGAGGTTCGCAGTGAAACAGGGTGCCAAGGTCAGGCCCATAGATGACCTTTCAGTCAACTTGGTGAACAGCACTTTGGGAGTAGACGAAAAGATAGTAGTCCAGCCGGCTTCCAGCACGATTTCTCTGGCGCTGCATCTTCAGACCAGGTGCCTAGCCCAATCTAGTCGGCCTCAGGCGCCCTCAGGCCTCCGGGGCAGGACGTTTGACTTGAAATGGGCGTTTAAACAGCTAGGCGTCCGTGAGGCCGACCTACCGTTTGCCAAGGTTGCTGTGTACAATCCAGAGACAGGAAGGCCAGCAGTCTTAGCCCTCAGAGCTTTGCCGTTCGGAGCAACAGGCAGTGTGCATGGCTTTTGTAGATGCAGCCTAGCTCTGTGGCACATAGCCGTTAGTCTTCTCATGCTTCCCTTGACTGTGTTTTTCGATGATTACACAGCCATCACACTGGAGCAGGACTGCAACAGCCTCACACAGTCGTTCCTCTTGCTGCTGAAGCTACTAGGGTGGCAAGCTGCCTTGACGGGTTCCAAGGCTACTGACTTTGCTGAGTCTTTTGACAGTCTGGGGATTGCTTACATCCTCCCCCGGACTCCAAGCGGCTTTGTCCGCGTGCGAAATACAGACAGCCGCAAGCGCGAGGTGGCTACCACCTGCCTCAGAGTACTTCAGACAGGCACTTTGTCCCCAGCTGAAGCGCTAGCCTTTGCAGGACGCCTGCGATGGTTGGATGCCCAGACATTTGGCAGGATAGGCAGATGGGCCTTCCGTGTCATACTGGAGCACGGAACAAAGCCAGGTCGCCGTAGCAACAGACAGCTCACCCCAGCAGTCAAAGACGCTATCAACTGGATTTTGGATAACGTCCCGCAGGCTGAACCGCGCGCCTTCAAGGTCCCTGCAGCCAAGGCGACTCAGGTGTTCACAGACGGGTCCTTTGAACAAGGAGTTGGCAGGCTGGGCGGAGTTCTGTGCAATGCGTCAGGCTGCATTTCAGACTGGTTTCAGGCAATTGTACCGGCTGATGTTGTTCAGGGCTGGAGTCTTCAGGGCACGCAGCACCCCATCCTGCAGTGCGAGCTTCTCGCAGTCTGTGTCGCCGCTGCCATCTGGGGAAACAAGCTTTCAGACTTGCCAGTCACCTGGTGGATAGACAATGATGCAGCCAGGCACTGTCTCATCAGTGCCAGGGGCTTCCCAGACAGTAACCGCAGCCTCGTTCAGGCCGTGCTCACCTGCGAGCACCACTTCAGGATAGACTCCTGGTTTGCCAGGGTCCCGAGCATCAGCAACCCAGCTGATGCTCCCAGCCGAGGTGAATGCCCAAGCAGCTTCTCACAAGCAACGGAGCATCAAGTAAAGGTGGGGTGGATCCGCTGTTTAGTCCGAGGCTCAGTCCCGCAGTGTCTTCTGCAGAAGGCTAATTGAAAGAACTTGGGGGCGGCAGCCGTTCTGCAGACTCCCCGTTACTTGAACAGCTTGCTGCAGGCGCTTTTGCAGACCGTACAGGTTGCAGCAAGCCGTGTGACAGTCCTTCGGCAGACAGCGGACTACAGTGCAGAAATCCCCACCTTGGAAAAAGCGTGTGCTTCGATTGCTCGTCTTTAGTAGAGTACAGTGCTGTTAAGGCATGCATACATGTATCAGACTTTAACAGCCCTGTTGCGTCCATTTTGGCTCAAGTGCCAGAATTTTGACACCCGCCCTCCACTCCCTATGAGAAGGGCACTTGACCCATGTTGGGACTGTGGCTTAGGTTTTGGCCAAGTCAAACGCACCAGGTCAAACCTCAGTCTTCCTTGGGAGGACCCAGCCTTTCAGTTTGTTGTGCAGGACAGGAACTTCCTAGACAGTCTACAAGACACGCTGCTTTCTCAGCCAGACCCTGTGCCCCTGCCTCAGCCAGTGTCACAGTCGGCCGAAGCCAAGTTGCAGTCAGCATCTTTGCCAACGCCCAAGCTTCGTACTTTGGGGCAGTGGAAGCCACAGGACAGCCAAGCCGAGCGTCAAGCGGCTTTGTCTAAATGGAGTCAACTTTTTCGTGCGGTGCCTCACCTTTTCAGACCCGAGACAGTCAGTGAAGTCGTGCATGAATGCAGTCGCACTGAGTTGGGAAACTTAGACTTGCGCTTCGCCAAGAAGAGTACGAACACTCTTCTTAATAGAGTGAGCAGTCTTCAGCGTTTTGCAGCTTGGCTCTTGCGCTCTTTTCCGCATGAGCCCCTCAGTGAAGCTTTGGTTTTCCTCTACTGCCAGAACGTGACCAGCCAGGTGACAGGCAGCAGTGTTCCAGACCAGCTCAGTCAGGCCCTGAACTTTGCAGACGGTTGCCTCGGTCTACACGTGGCAGCCTCCAGCCTTTTGAGTCAGAGAGTGCAGGGGCTAGCGCATCAGGCTATGCGTCAGCAACGCCCACCCAGACAGGCACCAGCACTCAGCACAGACCAGGTACGATGGCTGCAGACTCTGGCAGACTCAGACGAGCCGCAGTACGAGTGTTACGTTGCGGCCACTCTACTTTTTATGGTCTATGCCAGGGCCCGACATAATCGACATAGTGACTTGCGCCGCAGCCAGAGCCTTATCGTAGACACAGACGACTCAGGCCGAGCAGTCTTCATCGAGTGTGAAGTTTTGAACCCGAAGCAGAGTAAGCAGAGCAGACGCAGGAATATGTTCCTGCCTCTGGTTGCTCCAGCCGAGGGCATTTGTCAGGAGCCGTGGGCAGAGCGATGGTTGGAGCTAAGGAAAAGCCTTGGTCTGAAGTGTCACGGCAGCCTAGAGGATGACCCTCTTCTGCCAGACCTAGCAGCCGACGGCAGCCTGTTGAAGACGAACATGGATGCAGCCACTACGACAAAGTGGATGCGATGTTTGCTGTCCCGTCAGCCCGGAAGCAACACAGAAGATCTCTTGAAGATGTCCAGTCAGGGTTTGAAAGCCACGTGTCTCAGCTGGACGATGAAAGCAGGCATACCCGACCCTGACCAGACTCTTTTAGGCTATCATAGTCGTGGTCGAAGTGCCAGTGCCTTAAGCTATGGGCGTGACTCCTTGGCAGGACCACTTAGGTGTCTCCAGCAGGTTCTGCAGGACGTGCGCTCAGGCAGCTTCAGACCAGACTCGACGCGCTCAGGGCGGTGGAGTTCGCAGTGCGCAACAGCCTCGTCTCAGTCGGCGACTTCGGTGTCGGCTACAAACGAGAGCCGCAAGCAGCCGCAGCAGCCTGAGCCGTCCTCAGCCAGTTCCAGTGAGTCGGAGCCTGCATCCGAAGGATCGTCAGGCGATGATGTCCAGCTTTTGCAGAGTGTTAGTCATAGCCTGGCCTTAGTCGCTGAAAGCTCTGAATACCAGTTCCTTACCAACGTCAGAAGCGGCGTTGTGCATATCAGCCGCATCAGTGGTGACAGACTGCTTTGCGGCAGGACAGTGTTCTCTGGCCTTAAGGTCACGCCAACAGTCGATTTTTCCAAAGCCCAGGCCTGTTTAACCTGTCAGTCGGTTGCAGACGGCCTTATAGACGGACAGTGGGCCTGCGCCTAAAATTTTCGTGCAGTCTCGGGGGCGGCAGCCGTTCTGCAGACTCCCCGTTACTTGAACAGCTTGCTGCAGGCGCTTTTGCAGACCGTACAGGTTGCAGCAAGCCGTGTGACAGTCCTTCGGCAGACAGCGGACTACAGTGCAGAAATCCCCACCTTGGAAAAAGCGTGTGCTTCGATTGCTCGTCTTTAGTAGAGTACAGTGCTGTTAAAATCGGGAAGTTGGTGTTGTTTTTGGGGATGTCACCGCTTCTTTGATGAGAGCTTCTGGGTGATTCGGGGCCTGCAAGCCTGGAAGTCGACGCTGAATCTTCAAGTTGAAAGGGGAGAACAGGGTGAAGTTTTCACCAACAGGATTCCTGTAGCAAGCCGAAGGGTGTGCCGCAGCATGCCCCAATGCTTCCGTGCAACACGTGCAAGATCATCGATGTCCAAACCTGTGAAAACTTGCACAACCCCGTGGTTTCTAGCACTTCTTGATCCCGGCTCCGACATCTGAAGCTTGCTTCGCTGGGAGGGCAATCCCAGGTAAGCATCTTCGGCTTTATGCACAAGGTTTGGGCTGCAATCGCTTCAAGGCTAGGGCAGTTGATGCATACATACTGCAGATTCTAGTGAAGCCTGCTCCGACTTCCCGGTTTGGGACTTTCGTGTTCAGGGTGTGAGGGGCTGAACCTTGCGCCCGTGTGCCGTAGACAAGATCGTTTTCTCTCCGCCCGTTCCCCGCCGCGCCCCTTGGTTTATGTTGTCTTTGATTGAATCGATGCTTGTAAAGTACCTTAAACGTTCGAAGCTCTGAAGTACGCGCACTCCTCAACCATAACATTCCAGGTGTCTGCATGTCTGTCAGCGAACTCGGAACGGAGGGTTGCATAAAGTTTTATGAAGAAGCCAGGGTCCGAACCGTCGTTCAAGCTGCGGCTATTTTCGGCCCCCTCACCTCACTCCTGCTGTATATCATCCACAAAATAGCAGAGAGCCAAAACGTCCAGCACTCCCCAAGCCTAAGCCACCGGCCCGAAGCTGTAGAATCCTTGAGTTAAAAGAGTTCCGAGCACCTTTGCCAGTCCCACCTCGTTGGCAGGGGCGGCCTGCGCCGGTGACAAGGCGGACGATGTCTGTCTCGACGTCTGCCCTGCATCACGGTTTCTGAACCTCCAGCCCTGTCCCCCTCAAAGTACGAAAGAAGCTTCCACGAATGAAATCACGGCGTGCTACGGCGGCAATCGCCTCATTTTGAGCGACGGCCAGGTGGCCGCCCGGTTCCCCAACGGGCCATTCAAGGGCAAAGACATTGGAAAGTTGTTGGTCTCTTGTCGGGCCTAAGGCTAAGGAGATGCCGGGTTCATTCCCAGAATACGCCTTGAATGTAAGAGGAGTCATTCTAGCACTACTAGCATCTACTAGCCCAAGTCGCTGCTAAAGTGTTCCTTCCTTCCACTCACTTCCCAACGATTCACTTGATTCGCTCGAGATCACGAGCTCTCCACTCAGAAGTCGGGTACAGCAGGCATGACTGGTATGGCTGTTACACATCCCAAGCACAGACGACAAGAACTTTGAACCTTGCTCAACAGCGGGCATATCACTGCTCGGATCACCTCAGGTGTCTCCTGCAGCCGTAGATGTGCCGGCGTTGCCGGTGCCTGAAGGGCAGATGTGTGGGAGGTGCTGTCGCATAGGTGGGGTGTAGAATTGCTTTGCGTCATGTTGTGGGCGATACGGACGAAGGCGCTTGTCAGACTAGGAGACTTGTTTCTTTGTCCGCAGCTTTCCAGCACGGGCAAGAAGCCGTGTTCCTAGCTGCTGACATCTTACGTTCCAGAGAGGATGGGGACCTGCAGCGGGAAGGGAAGCACCCAAGCTATTCCCCCAGGCTTGAGGGGAGCATTCGAGTACTGACGTGGTAACACTGAGATACACTGAGACCTGAAAGCAAAAGATCTCTTTTTGTTTGCTACAGACCTTAACATGAACATGCCGTGTTCTGGGAGGACAGGAAACTCCGCAAAATTCGCTCTCCGATTCCCCAAACTTCTGAAAGTTCGCAGCTGAGGCCTCCAATAACTTGGAGAGAGGGCGCGCCGCTGGAGGGCGAGAAAGTCGGCGGGTGAGAGGCGTGCGCTGCGCTTTGTGCTTAGGGATTTTCAGGATGCTTCGGCTTGTTGCGGCTTGGGGGCTGCGTGGTAGGGCCATCGGTCCAAGATTGTGAGGTTGAATCGAAGGTGTAGCAGGGCATCGGTACTCGAAAAAGTCAACCAGTCCGGAGCAGAGGATCCAAACCATGTATCCATGGGCCCGGTTTAGGGTTTAGGGTTTAGGGTTATCCATGGGCTAATAAAAATCGTTTCACCTCATTTCTCCCATCCTGGTCGCGCGTTGATGCATCGTTGCGGTCGGATGAAAAGCCGAGAGAGACTTTGAAAAGCGCACTGCTTACAAGAAAACCGAGCATCTACTCATCTTGCCTGAGGGACACACACACAGACACACAATAAATAACAAGCAGCTGATGCTCATGATGCGCACCTCCCACCTCGTGAATGGTGCCCAGTCATTGGGCCAGTGGGTTTTGCAAGCGTCTGGGGCCTAGGGGGCCACAAGACGAGATGACTAGCAAGTCGAGCCACCAAATAAACCCTAAACCCTAAAACCCAAAATCCAAACCCTAAAACCCTAAACCCTAAAACCCAAAATCCAAACCCTAAAACCCTAAACCCTAAACCCTAAAACCCTAAACAGTATCGAGGCCTTAGCTTTTCACGCGCATTCCTCCCTGGATTTAGCGCCTCAGAGGCCTTCCTAAGCATGGAGCCATAGGAGTCTTGGCGTGTTCTGCACCGAACATAGGGAAGCTGCAGGTGTATAGGGTTTTAGGCTTTTAGGGTTTTAGGGTTTTAGGGTTTTAGGGTTTAGGGTTTAGGGTTTAGGGTTTAGGGTTTAGGTAGGAAGTAACTATTGGGATTAGAGCAAAGGTCCTAGCAAGGCGATAGCAGAGGGTACATGTTGCTCGACTGTTTTGTGAAGTTTGTTTGTGCAACGTGCCCGATGTTTTTGGCAGTCAGGTCATCTCAGGTAGAGGTAGAGAGCTGCAGATGGAAGTGCAACAGCGGCGGGAGGAGGGAGAGGTGCCAGATCTTGGACAGGGCGTTGAAGAGCTCCAAGGACTGCCGCCCCTTGCAGCGCCACTGGATGCCTTTGACCAGTTTGATCCGGAGCAGCTGGAGGTTCAAGCCATTGAGCCCGTGGATAGTCTCTATGGGTGTTTCGGGGGTCGCTGCTTGGTGTTGTACAATGTGCTCTCTGAGGAAGAATGCCAGGCCCTGATCAGCTCCATGGCGACGGATGACATGATGGAGGCTGTGGCCTACCAGCAAGACTATCGCAGGAATGACCGGGTGATCTTCGCATCCGAGAGTCTTGCCCTCCTCTTGTGGAAGCGTCTGCAAGCCACCGCAAGCCAGCTTTCAATCCACATCGATGGAGATGGCCATGACTGCTCTTTACAGCGCCTTCTCTCTGAGAGACCTGAAGGTGGAGAAGACGGAGATAGGCTCTGCCCCCGAGCCCTGCAGGCCCCGGTCGGCTGCCATGGACTTTGGGAGCCCATGGGTTTGAATGAGCGGTTCAGGTTGTGCCGCTACAGGCCTGGCGGCTTCTTCCGACCCCATTGCGATGGCATCTACATGCGCAGCCAGGAGGAGATGTCGCTTTTCACATGCATGTTCTACCTGGATTCGAGTATGGAGGGTGGGGCCACCAAGTTTCTCAAGCACGATGCAGTCCTTGCTGGCAAAAGAAGTCAAGAAGTTGACATCTTGGCATCAGTGAGACCAAGAAGGGGCATGTGCTTGCTCTTTTTCCAGCCAGGTTTACTGCATGAAGGTGAGGACGTGCATGGCGGTGTCAAGCATATCCTCAGGACGGAGGTGATGTTCCGCCGGAAGCCTGGGACAGGCGCTCAACTCACTGAGAGGCAGGAGGAAGCTCTCCGGATCGTTCGGGAGGCTGAGGCCGCGGAACTCGCGGGATCTCTTACCTTAGCCTGCGACTTGTACAGACGAGCTTTCAAGATGGATCCGTCATTGGAGCGGCACTTTTAATCTAGAATCTAGAGTCCCGGAAGAGACTCCATGAGGCCTGCAGGCACGTGAAGTTGGCATGTGCGTGTGGTAAACTTCCAAAAGTGTGCTTGATATGAGTCAGAGTCATGGACAGAGCTGTTGAGACCAGCTCCCAAGACCATGCCAAGAAGTCTCTGAGGAAGGGCATGTTCCGATGTTGCTGCCCAGCCTCCTGAGTGTACAGTTCCAACTGCGCTGTAGAGCAAAATTCTCTGGCAGGAGCTCTTACAAGGGGTCGGGGATGCTATGTCCTATAACAGACGACGAAAATACGACTGGCATGACCAGAGGGCAGGTCCAGTAGTGCCTTGCGGTCCAGGCTCGCGAGGGGCTGGCGGGGGTGGAGCTGGTTGGGAGAGTTTATGCATTAGAAGCCTTGCAGCGTGTTGACATGAGGGAGGGGGGGGGAGGCAGTGGAGCCCAAATGACTTCTACCCATAGGCTCCTTAGTAAAGTAGTTCTGTTTTAAGATTATTATAGGGTTCTATATATAGACCACAAAAACGAACTACTTAGGAGCCTATGGGTACAGACTTCTACTTCAAAGCAGCAGCGGGTGGTGGGAATGAGAGGCGCACCAGCGCCGTGTCAAAGCAGCGGTCGCCAACCTAGCCCTGGCTGCCACAGAGAGTGTCCCGGCTGTAGGGTCTAGGGTGAATTCGGTTTGGGGTTTAGTAAAAGGGTTTAGGATGAATTCGGTTTGGGGTTTAGGGTTTAGGGTTTAGTAAAAGGGTTTAGGGTGAATTTGCCCCCTCCCATGCTTTTGGGACTACCTGCGCACCCTACACGGGTTCCTAGAAGTATTAGGGTGTTCGATCTCCAGGGTGTCCGGCGTCGTAGGCCTTGAGTTCGGGACCTAAACCCCCTTAACGCCCGGATTTAGGGGTTGAGGATTTATAGGTCTAAGAGTTTATGGGTTTATTGGGTTATCTCATAGACCCTTATAGGTCTAAGAGTCTATGGGTTTTAGGTTTATCCCCTAGAGACCCCAAACGTTCCTTATCACAAGGCCGAGGAGGCCCAAAGGCTCCGAGACCTAGGGCTCGAGGATGTATCGTTTCGGGTGTTACGGCTCGCGGGGCTCTATACCTGTAGCCTTTAATGCAGTTCCTTTTGGGGTCTAGGGTTTAGGGTTTATAGGAGTTAATTGCCTCTAAGGCACTTCCTTTTGGGGTTTAGGGTTTAAGAGTTTAGGGTTTATAAGGTCTAGAGTTTAGGGCTTAGGATTTAGGGTTTCCCCTAAAGGGAGTGGAAAGACTACCACCCAAGAAAGGGATCCCTACGTTTGGGGGTCTTGGTAGGGATCCCTACTTCCCTGGACCTCCAAATAGCCCAAAGTAGGTAATATTTAAAAACTTTAGACCCCAAAGTAGGTACTATTTGTGTACTTGGAGCCCTAGGGTTTTGGGGGATCTTAAGATGAGGCATCAGCGAACGCTACAGCAGTCAACTGGACCATTCTTGAACATAGTTTTCTCATATGGTTCTATGCAGATGCGCAAAGGGTTGCATCAAGATTCGATCTTTTAAGAAGGTGTTCAAGAACTGCTCACTTAGACTCCTAGACCCTCCATCTACCCTAAAGACCCTAAATACCCTTAATTTGGGACCATAGAACCCCTTTTTGAGGCTACTTCGGAGGGTCCTGGCAGAAAGCCCAAACCCCTAAACCCCTAAACCCTAAACCCCTAAACCCCTAAACCCCTATACCCTAAGCCCTAAACCCAAAGCTTGCATGGCTGAAGATGCTCTGAGGTGGAGGCGACCGGAGAGGCTTGCAGCCTGCAATGGGAGAGAGTGTCAGGACGGCCATGACCTGTCCCACTGCTGAGGCTTGAAGATTCTCAATCCCTAGCTCTCCAAGTACACAAATAGTACCTACTTTGGGGTCTACAGTCTTTAAATAGTACCTACCTTGGGCTATTTGGAGGAGCCATCTTTGCTCCGACGGCGCGGCTGATATGGAAGCTGCCAGCTCCTCAGGACTGAGACCCTGAAGTGCAGAGCGCTGACGAAGCCCTGAACTGCTGAATTTCCCTTGGGGTTTAAGGGTTTAGGGGTTTAGGGGTTTAGGGGTTTAGGGTTGAGGGTTTAGGGAATCCCATGGATGAACCCTAAAACTTCTACGTAGACCCTGAACCCTCGATGTACGGGTGCAGCGGGGTGGCAGAGCAGCGGTCTGGACCTCGCGCTGCCCCTCTCGGAAGCCAAGATTTGAGGTCAGCCTTTCGAGATTTTGGCTCAGCAGCAAGGCCGCGCCTCGCTTTGACAGATTTCTTGTAGAAAGGCCGGAATGGCACCGTCCATAATCCTCGTCCTCATGCTCGGATCACCAGTCCTCGGCCAAGAAGAGGTTTGTGCGCCGGGTCCTACACCGCATGGGCAGCCCGCACGTCCGGTGGCTCCGTCAGCGCTCTCGGATGGCATCCTGGCTTTAGCGCAGTCAGCAATGAGCTCACAAACGTGGATGCCATCTTCACCAATCAACAGGCCTGGGCTGCCCGAAAGTCGGATGGGACTGTCGTGACTTGGGGGGATTCATTCTATGGCGGCGATTCCAGCGCTGTCAAAGACCAGCTCAACGATGTCGAGACGATCTCCGCAGTGATGAATTCCTTTGCGGCCAAGAAGAGGGATGGGACGGTGGTCGCGTGGGGCTTTTGGCTGAGAGGCGGGGACGCCAGCTCCGTCGCAGACCAGCTGACCAACGTGGACACAATCGTCTCCTCATTCCACGGTCACGCAGCAAGAAAAACGGATGGCACCGTGGTGATTTGGGGCGACGCCAATTGGCTAGACACCAGTGCCTTCAGTAACATGCTAACGGATGTTGTCCGAGTTATTGGCGACTCCTACAAGTACACCAACTTCCCTTCCAGCTTTGCAGCCATCAAAGCAGATGGTACAGCTGTGATTTTTGGAGGATGCATTGGCTTTGCTTACAGCAGATCCGGTGGCAACGGCTACGTCTTGGAGTCGAACGTGCGCCAGATCATCAGCACCGAAGACTCGAACTCAATTGCCGTCCTCAAAACAGATGACACGGTGGTGACTTACTCCCGTAGAGAGTCCAATTCCATTCATGTGGTACAGCAAGACAGCCTCCAGTTCACCAACGTGGACGCGGTCCTTACGGTTCACTACGACTATGCCGCGAGGAAGCATGATGGCACCGTGACCATTTGGGGCCCGTTGACAAACACAGTTAAAGCCCAGTTGACAGGCGTGGACTTTATCGCTCGCAACAGGTATGTTCTGGCGGCAAGGAAGACAGATGGCACTGTGGAAACCTGGTATGCGGAAACAGGGTATGCCGATGTGGGAGGGGACCTCAGTGCGGTCAGTGCCCAGCTTACCAACGTAGTAGGAATTTTCAACACGATGTCGGCTTTCGCTGCCTTGAAGGCGGATGGGAGTGTGGTCACATGGGGGGACAACGACGGTGGTGACTCCAGTGCCGTCGCAGACCAGCTGATCAACGTGAACGAGATCCTCGCTGGCGACCTAGGACGAGTGTTTGCAGCCAAGAAGAACGATAGCAGCACGGTGTTCTGGGGGGGCAGGGGGCAAATCGACTACCTGGGTGCCCACTCCTTCTGTGATCCAACTACAACGACGATTTCTACAACCACTAGCAGGACCAGCACCGTCAGCTCTTCGTCAACATCATCTTCGTCTATGTCTACGTCATCTAGTACAATGTCCGCCACCTTCACATCATCAAGCACAAGTTCCTCGAGCTCCACATCCTCGACCTCTATGTCCACGAGCAGCACCAGCACCGGTACGACTTCAAGCACCTCAACATCC
>CAJNJA010088730.1:0-20038 GCA_905231915.1 Symbiodinium necroappetens
TGCAGGTGTATATATATATATACATATACATATATGTATGTATGTATGTATGTATGTATGTATGTATGTATGTTGGTTGTAAATGTATGTAGTTGTATGTGTGTTGTGTATGTATGCATTGCGGATGCGATGGGCAATTGTACTCCGAGTACTCGCACATGCGCGCGAGTATGCGCGAATATGCTCGAGTACGCTCGATTATGCTCGAGTATGCCGAGTACGCTCAAGTACGCTCGAGTGTGCTCGAGTATGTTCGAGTACCCTCGAGCATACTCGAGTATGCTCGAGTACGCTCGGGTATGCTCGAGCATGCTCGAGTACGCTCTAGTAACTCTAGTATGCTCCAATATGTTCGAGTACGCCGGAGTGGCACCACAATGTATAGCAGCTGTCAGAAAACACAGACCATGGTATTCACTACCAAACATAACATACAACCTATTTGGTATGTGATATACGGTTCACTAGTATGTAGCATATACTGTGTAGCATATGAGATACAATGCATAATATGCATTATACAGTATGTAATATTCATTTTCTCATATGTTGTTAATACATGATATATGATGTAAAATCGACAACAGTCTCTCTCTCTCTATATATATATAACTATATAAAAATAGGTATAGATACATGTATATGATACACTATATCACATAATACAAAGTGGATCAGTTCTTATTTATCTTATATGTTTCGCAATATACAACGTAAGATCTGTTGTACAAAGTAGTGAACACATATGGTAAAGCTGCTGACAATACTTCCGTGTTCTGGAAATCGATTGTCACTTCTCGAAGCCGCATGACTGCAAACCTGCAGCTGTCCCTGCAGATCCGACGGATTCATGGCAAAACATTGAAATCTCTCGAGGTTTTGGTCACGTTCTGAGAGGTCCTGAGGATGCGCGAGCACAAACAAACAAGCAAACATACATACATACATACCTACATACATACATACATACATACATACATACATGCATACACACATACATACATACTGGCAGAGCCAGAAACATTGGGACCTCTCAGGGTATTGGTAGTCTGTGACTTGAAAGTGCCGAAACGATCCAGTGATCTGGGGTTGTGGGAAGCCGAAACATTGGGGCCTCGCAGCGATCTGGTACTGTGGGAGAGGGACAGTGCTGAGAGGTCCCAATGTGTTAGGTTTTGCCCAAGGCCACCAAACAATTGACATTATTGAGCCTTTGGGCCTTTGGGACCTTCGCAGCACTAGCCATGCATGCTACCTGTAGAACAGCAAGAAGGTTATGCCCTCCACGCCCGATGTTTAGAGCAGTGCCATTGCCGCGCCAAAGAATCTGTGCACGGGCCACCAACTAATTGCATCCTTGATACATCTGCAGGGCTTGAAGGCTTCACGGTTGTCTCTAAACTGAGAGTTACTTTTGATGGAGGTCGCGTGAGTCTGAGGCTGATCATGCGCAATTTTCCCAAGTCCTGGATGGACAACAAGGGTGGAGACATCGACTCCAAGCTGAGGACACAGTTCCAAACACTCTCTCAAACACTCGGGGGTGCTTTCGGATATTAGCTGCATCAAATCCGCATCCTTTCGCTGTGAGGAAGCTGCTGGGAACCTTTGGCCAACTTTCCAGGCTGCAGGCTCGACCAATTGCCAAAAACAGGGGTCGGGTCGGTCGTGTGACCGATGCGATTTCATCACAGGTGATTGCGTCTCCAGGCGCTGTGACCACGGCGACTGACACTTGCTTGAACTTGAACATTTTTTATGGAAAACCAAAGCGCATGTGAGCCCGCACGTATGCGACTTGACCCAGGCGACATTCGCTGAAACTGCCATGGCAGAGAAGGCTGTCAAGGCCGAGACCCATCCTGCGAAATTGTCCTTGCCACAGTATTGCCGGTGCTTTTGCAGGCACTGCATGGTGTGGACATGCGAACAGTTCAGCGCTCAGCATCCGACTCTCGAGTAAATGCGGGCTGTCCGCACATTGCATGAGGCCAAGCAGAAACGAGAAGCCGGCAACCGACCGCCGGCCGAGGCCGACGGTAACTCAGTCTGGATGTGCGGCAGAACAGACTGTGCCGTCAGGAGGAGAAATTCTGGGCACAGATTGTCGCCAAGGTGATGCTGTCCTGTGCGCAATCGCCTTATTGTGCCGGCAAAGAAATGCTTCCATTTCTTCGTCAGGTTGTTGGCGAGGAGCAGGTGTCCAACGAGCGCACGGCGCAGGACAAGTACTTTCAGGGCAGCGCTAGCTTGATCACTGGATGCATCCAATGGATCCACGAGGCTGCATCTTTAATTTGGGGCTGCATAGCCCCTAAAATTTAAATTCCTTGGCGTGCCGGGGTAGTCCCACAACATGCCCTCGGCGCGAAAGCCAAAGATGGCAACCAAAGCAGCGACAAATCGATGTGCGACAGCGAGTGATTCGGCCTTGCTCAACATAGTTCTGATTGGTTTGCATCTTCAGGGACTGCGGTGCGGCTGAGGGGGGATGTGTGGCGCCAGCACTACTGGTAGATTGACAACACTACAGTAGTTGAGATCGCAGACCACGCAACGCACGCCGGGCTTAGATTGTGTAGATGCAAAGCACCCAGTCTTTCCAAGCACCATGTTTGGGAGGAGACCTACTTGCTTGTGGAAGGCTTCCCCACAAGCTGGAGCGAGGTACCAGTGGGGAATTGCTGCTTTGCGATGCAGCAGTCACTGCATGAAAGGCTCAGCTGCGTGCCACCTTCCTCGCCTTTGGTGGAGTCGAAAGACTCACGTACGTGCCAGACTCAAGGCCAGGCGACTTTAAAGCGTTCTTTTCCATAAGACCCTGGTGCAGACAGCCCTTCAGGTATGGAAGGGTTGCCAGACTGGTCTTGAAGGAGGGATCCGGCAAGAGAACGGGCATTCCTGTAGTAGGCAGCTGAGGGGCTTTACCTGCGAGGAGCCGGAGGAAATGTCACGAGTCGTGAAAGAGCTCCATGGCACCACGGTCGGCGATGGGGATGTCGTAGAGGAGATAGGGGCTAACTCCCAGCAGTTCATGTCTCCGGTCACAGCGTGTTAAAAGCTGTGAACAGCATGTCGGGGTTCAGATGCTGCTCCATCAGTGTGGGCGGTCAGCAGTGACCAGGCACCTGCCTGTTCCACCCTCTGGCTTGCAGGAGTGCGTGTTGAACTGCAAAGTTACCAGTGCGGCGGTGCAAAAGAAGGAGGAGGCCAGGATGGCGAATTTGCACAGGAAGCACTTAATGCTGCAGGATTAAGTGCTGGGTTGGTTCATGCTGACAGTGGTAGGAGGTCCTGATCTGAACCCAACATGGCCAGCTTGTCAGGAGGCGCGGAAGCGCAGAGAGGAGAAAGAAGCTCGAAAGTTGCCGCTGGATGCAATGCGCATGCTTGCATCCTAAGGAGCTGCTTTTTGAAATCTAACATAAACTGAAGCTGATCGTGTCCAGGTTCAACCGTTCCCTCTTGTTTTCATGAGGTATCGTGCTGATGTGCGAAAGAGGCGTGAGGAGGCCCGCCGTGAAAAAGAGAAGGGGAAGGATGGACATGAAGTCGACGAAACACAACCCGAGGAGAAGGCCAGCTGTTCACACTTGCGAGACGATTTGATGGACGCCTGGGTCCTGACAGCAGGAGGATGAAGAAGAAGAGGTCGAGGCAGAGTGGATCGTCGCGTACCGTCACGGCGGGTTTCGAAATAGTCCCCGGCGAATAGTCGACTCTTCCCGCGGGCAATGCTGACCTTTTCCTTCACCTTTCCCCGATGTTGACCACAACCGAAGGAGCCGAAGCCCAAGAAAAAGCATGCTGCCAAGAAGGCATCAACTTGAAGATGATGCCATGAAGCGCCTGATGGATGCTCCTTTTTTTTCCGGCTCTCTCCGGGCCTGCACAGGTTGCAGCACGTTTCGAGGCCAAGATTTGGTCGCATGTTGCCATAGCGCAATGTCTGAAGATGTCTGAAGGATTGTCTTTTCGGCACCGCAGGCGGAGGAGCGTGAAAGAGAGGAACTGCGTCGCAAGCAGGAAGAAGAGGCCTGGGCCGTGACCAAGTCTTAGCTGGCATGGCTTCTCAGCAACTCGACACTTAAGAGGCCGAGCAGAAAAAGGCTGAGGAGGAGGAGGCAGTTACGGAACGAGCCAGCACGTCCCGAGAACCTTGTCGTAGCTGCGAGTCGTGAGGCCAAGAAGGCAGCGGCTGCCGCTTATCAAGAGGAACTCAGACAGAAGGCCGGGCAAAACGTGGTGGACATGACATCATGATGACATCATGATGTCCTCTGTAAGTGACGGTGACGTGGGGAGGCGAAGGAGGCAGCTGAAAGGAGAGAGAAGGCAGTCGTCCAAGCGACGATCCTGCGAGCCGCCCTCAATGCCTCCTGACAGGAGCAGCGGGAAAGGGAGATGGAACGCCAAAAGCGAGAAGAGAAAAGGAGGCACTTCGGACCTGTTTGTTTTAGCATGGTCGTGCCGTTCATGCGGAGATAGTGCTCACAGTCACAAGGCTTTGGGAGCTGGACCGCATGAAGCGGGAGGAGGCGGAGACATTGTGGGCGCCAATCCGGTCAGCCCTGTGATTAAGGTGAGTCTGAATCAAGTCGTGACGACAGGAGCGTCAAAGGCGAGAAGAAAAGAGGAGGAAAGCAGAAGAGGAGCGGCTGCGGCGGGAAGAGGAGCGCACCCAGTTCAGTGCTGTAGGCTTCATCGTTTGACATGGCTAGCTTCGAGCTTTCAGGGTCTGAGTTCGAAGGGCAACTGCAGGTATTGGCTTCGAGGGGTCGTGAAACGGCGTCGTGTAACGGATTCCCGTTTCAAATCATTGCACGTGCCGGGACCCAATCAGAGGGTTTCGGGTTTATAGTTTATAGGCCCCGAGATCTGATATGTGATTCGTGGTTCGCGGCCTCCGATCCGGTGTGCGCATCACGGCCTGATCGTTACAAATGGGCTGATAAGTCTACCCCTGAAGTCTTCGTCTGCAGAAGTGCAGTGCACAGGCTGCTGTAGCAGGATTTCTTAAGCTAGCCCAAGAAGCCGTGTGCCGCTCAGGAGGAGAGGCAGAAGCGTGCGGAAGCGCGAGCCGAAGCCGAAAGAAAGCGGGAAGAGGACAGCAGACATTCGCAGACCGTCGCATCGCCGTGGGCGCGGATCGGCCCGGATCTTTTGTTATGGTTTATGCAGGGTTCCCAAGCCTCCCAAAATCTATCAAAATCTAGTATGGTGAGTGCTCACGACGTGTCGACACCAATTCACATGCGCTGTCGCCAGGAGCGCCAGCGAAAAGAAGAAAAGATGCAGCTGAGCTGAACTGTTGTACAACCTGAAAGGGTCTCAATGTGTATTGCCCGCAGTCTAGCTGTGACACAGGCGAAAGTACGAGGAAAGTCGCATGAGACGCGAGGAGGTGCCTTAAAGATGCGTGCGCGCGCTTGCGATACCTTGCTTCTGCAGGTGCGGACACGGAATGAGATCCAGCGTGAGCTTTGGGAGGACACGAGTGGGACAGAGAGAGAGGCTTAATGAGGCTTACCTCAACTCCCCACCACAACCCTGTCGAAAGAGGCTTACCTCCAACCAACAGGCGTGCCCGGCGGGGGTGCGCTCTCAAGCCTGGTGAAAGAAAGAGAGAGTGGCGCGGGGATGAGGGCAGATGGTTACTTAGCGGAAAGGGTCGTGGATTGCAACACAAAAGCCGGAAGCCCACTGTGTAGTCGCTGCCGACACAGCGCGGAGTTTTGGGAGATCAGTTTTGGCCCCATGGCGGCCGAGATGAGCATCACCTACCAGGCCTTCGCCAATGACTTTGGCCACGACTTAGCGAAGAATGTGGCGAAGGGTGTGATTCGCAAGCTCTATGAGAAGACACCGGCCTTCGTGCGGCGCCTCATGTGCGGGGCGTAGTTATCCTGTGGAGAAACCATTTGAGGGCCCAGCGGCGATGCAAGGATGTGGCCTTGGAGCTGGCCCAAGGAGCTTGCGCTCAAATGGACAGCGGCCACTTTGCGTCGGAATGGCCAATGGACCTAAACTACGGTCGGGACTGCGAGGCAACGAAGCTGATCTTTGATCGCAGCCGTGCTCTTGGCGTCTACCTCTCTACGACTTCGTGGTCCACGGCTGCGCCTACTACCAGAGCCCCGAGCCTCATGGAAAACAACGGCGTGTCATCACCTCGATTCGCCGGAGGGGCCGATGCTGTCCTGGCCACAAGGAGCGTCCAGCAATCCCGAGCGGTCGTGTGGCTTTGCCGCCGAAGATGTGTTCGGACACCCTCGAACGTGTTCTTTGGGAACTTCGTGGCCAAGGCCGGCCTCTTCGTGAATTCGACGGGGCGCTCCTGAGTGTGCTGTTTCCTTGGCCAAAGAGTTGTCATGTCCGGGATGTACCGAGGCCAAGCGATAAGCCAGCGGGGCTTTGGTTTTAGGTCTTGATGTTTTCGACTTCGAGCATGTCGTTGAGTCCCAACCTATGAACTCCAAGTTCCTTGTCATGGTCGATCGGGGTTCGCGGTTCGCCTTTTACTAGCGATGTTGAAGCTCAAAACCTCAGGAAAATAGCACCGATGTGAGATTTGCCATCAAGCATGTGAGGCTTTGCATAGTCTGAGATGCTTTGTCCATCTTTGTCCGCAGGGCGGGAACTGCTCGAGCTGCGGCCATGAGGCAAAAGAGATTCTTGGATGGGCGTGTGTTGCCTGCTTCTTTTACCGGGGCTTGCCAGCCCGAACAATGAGGAAACAATGAATGGATGTGGGGCCTGTCGCACAGGTGCTGTCAGCTTGCTCAAAAGTCAAAGCAGTAGGTCTTCCTTCAGGGGTTCCGAAAGGGCATAGGGGCAGAAAGCTCTTCAGTGACGGCACGGACGAATGGCAGATGTGTGCGACATCACAAGGGGCGAAGGTCAGCTTTTGGCCGTCTTTGCTTGCCGGCATGGAAGGGTGGAGTAGTTCGCGATGTTCAGGAGACTGTCTTGGCCAGTAGCTTCGCGCTCTTCTAGGTTCCAGGGAGTGCACATGCTGCACGAGGCAGAAGCGGCGAATTTGCGTTAGCAGAAACGGGCCGGACAGAACTATGGGGCAAGAATGAAGCTCACATTAGCTCTTTGGGTGCTGCGTGCTAGCTGGGGAGAGGACGAATGCATGAAACGAGAAGAAAAGCTTCAGCGCCAGAAGCCCAGCATTGCCTCTGCTTCGACTACTGTATGCTTGACACGTTGAAACTCAGCACAGCTGTTGACCAGGTTGGGCAGAAGAGCAGATGCGTATCGCTGCTGAAAAGAAAAGAAAGTTAGAAGAAGAACGAAGACGAAAACATGAAGAGGCTGCATTCTTAATCAACCCACTGCCAGGTGCAGATGCTTGCAAATCGTTCGTGGCAGACCGGTCATCCTCTTGCCAGATATGCCAGCCGGCTGATCAGGAAATCCGCAAGTGGGAGGAGAAGAGAATGAGACGAGAAGAAGAAATGCAAAGAAGGGCCGAGAAGGTGCGAGCTGTGGGAGTCTGCAACCATGGTTGCAAGAAGCTCTTGCCACAGGCAGCCAAGCAAGCTGCGGAACGCAAGCGTCAGAGAGAGGAAGAGAAGGCACGCCTCCGCGAGGACAGTCTTGGCCAACAGCGATCCCATAACGTTTCAGCTGTCGATCCGAAGCACGCCGCAGGAAGAGAGACAGCGCAGAGAGGAGGAGTTTCGAAAGTATGAAGAGAGCCGAATGAAGAGGTGTGCCGGTACAGAGGTTGACTTTGATAGACTGGTCACATGTCCTGTCCTGCTGTGCCTTGATCATTGACTGTGCATGCAGACAGTGTGAAGCAGTCTCGTCGGATTGGCAGGGAAGAGGAGCTTCAGCGGTGGTTTATGAAGGCACGAGTGTTAGGCAGAAGTAGATGCTCGCTGGGAGCATGGATAGGATGTTATAGGGTATACCATACATCTAAACGTTTGTGAGGTACTGGAGGCAAGAGACGCGGCCGAGCAACGAAAGCAAGTGCGTGAAGAAGAAAGGAAAAGAAAGGAAGAAAAGATGAGAAGGACTCGGCTTCGAAGAATTCGGGGCTTAGGGTCTTCGTGACCACATTCTAGATGCTACAGGTGGGAAGAGGACCGGATGGCGAGGACCGTGTTGCACTTGCCTGCACTTGCTGCCGCTACATGATTTTCCGCCAGCTGGGATCGGAAGCCTCGACAGGGAAGAGACGAGACAACGTCGAGAGGACTGGTTTTGTGCGCAGCTGTTCCAAGTGTATGCTGTGAGTCAGGCGAAGCTGTTACAAGGCTTGTTCTCTTCATTTGCAATGGCAAACCGTGCTGTCGGTGGCAGGAAAAACGGATGCTCGGCTGATCTTGGCTAAGACATTGGCGATGCCAGTAGTTGACCGTGATGCCTGTTTAGCATGTCAAAGATGCTCGGCAGTGCTTGCCTTGGCCAGGCGGGTACGCGACGAAGAGCGTCACCGAAAAGAGGCGCATCTTGATGCCTTTTTGGACTGTCTGCATTGCTGCACTGCACGGAGAGGAGCATCGTAAGAAGAAGCGTCACAAGCCAGATGGCGATGGTGATGCCTGGAAGGCCTTCATGACTAGTCGTTTTCATCTACCTTTCTGACCTTGTTGCCAAGTCTTGCAGCAGAAGGAGGCAGATGTGGCTGGCTGGGCTGCAGCTTCAAGTGCTGAGGACCAGGGGGTACTTTTCCCCCGACATTGGATGTGCAACGGTTGCCGACCTCTGGACTCAACACATGGCGTCAACGGTCTCACTTCGCGGCATGTGGCCCCACCTGCCGCTGGCACTTGTGACCTGATGCATTCCTTCCAGTCGGAAGAGAACATGAGCTGTGTTCGACTGTGCAGGATCCACACCAGGACGGGGACCGTTTGCTCCGGGCTGAGGGCTGACCTCTGAAGTTGCCCCGCAGGTCTTTCCGAGCGCCAGGCCGAAGCAGCGAGTCCGACTCCCAGAGAAGCGCCCCTCAAACCCCCCGTGACGGGGCCTGGGCCCCGAGTCCTTAGGCAAAGCGAGGGCCCAGTCCACCGCTGGAGCCGGACGACGAGACCGACTTGGACAGGCGGGTGCGCACGCGCTTCGCTTGACCGCGGCCTTGCTGTGGCCTTGCTGTGGCCTGCAGTAAAGGCTCCTTGCCGGGACCTTCGTCGAGGCACCCAAGGCCTGACCCTGAAAGAGGCGTAGCTACCTGTTTTAGAGCTCTTTGACAACCTCGGCTCGAGGTGCAGGGTCGATCCAAAGCATTGGCCAAACCTGCGCAACGACTGCTACCGCCCAGTGAGGAGCAGAGCAGAGTGGAGCAGAGCAGAGTGGAGCAGAGCAGGGTGCAGTAGCAGCAGATCGCAGAACTCAGTTCCGGCATTCTTCCGACTTTCGAGCATAAAGAAGGAGCAGGAGACGGAGCTCGATCGGCTTTGTGCCAGCAGTCCCGAGGTGACTGGGGTACTGAGTACTTGCCGCTCTGGATAGCCGGTCTGGAAAGCCGGGAGACAGGCTGGAGCCCCCAGAACAAGACCGAAGCAGCGGGCCAAACCACCTCCAGTGTCCAGGCAGGGCTTTCCTCCGTCCTGCAGAGAAACCAAGCTGAGCTTCCAAGGGATGGCACCGATACCGAACCTCCCTCGGAAGATGACGCGACGGAGCCCCCAAGCGACGAGGACGCGAAGTCGCTCGGACTGCAGCATGGCTCTAATCTATTCATCTTGCCAATCCTCCAATCTTGCAACTCAGGGAGGCGGAAGTTGAGCTGGAGCCCACGTCCATGGTGGACACGGAGGCGCCTCACAGACCTCACAGAGTTCGAGAGCCACTCCCAGCTTATCCGGTTCATTCTGGTTCACACACCATCGATAGTGTGATAATATGTGATACTGATAGGGTGTTTGAAGGCATCTCTCGATAAAGTTAGAATAGTTACTTGTAGAATGAAACAACATGTCATTCATAACACTGTGGCCATGTTGCATGTTTGCAACAGAACCTGCAACAGTTGAACGCGACCACTGTGATCGTCATGTTGCCTCATTCGCGACAGCGGTTCACTGTCCGAATAGCTGGATGTGTGCGTCTTACTTGTCACAGTCGCCCGAGTCAGCCGACTAAGAACAAGCAGCTCTCTCTTGGTTGGCACCATGAACAGACTTTGGTGAAGCGCGCGAGCTCTTGCAAGCAGCCATGCCTAGGGCACTGTGAGCATTCCTACACGAGAGCGATCGAGTGAGCACCCTGACCCTCAAGTTCATACGGGAAACTGACGAAGCGAGGACCTACAAGGGCGGGATGCTGGTGGTTGGTCGAGGGAGTGCTCGGGAAACTGCAGCCATGGGCAGGGAATGCTGCTTGCCAGACCCAGCAAATCTTCGAGCCCACTGCAAATTAAGCTCTGAGGGTCATTCTCTGCGTGCAGGCTAGGCAGGCATTGTGACGGAGCCGTTTTGTGCATGAGCGCCCCGCTTCTCGGCAACCATTTCGACTAGGCGTCCCGGGAGTCCCTGTCGAACCAGGCCCATCGACGCCTTAATGCAGCATCGCCTGAATCAATTTGCTACCTGCTACCATGCATTTATGATCAGACTCTGACCTGAATAACAAAACATCAGCATCTCACACCGTGGGAACATGTTAATGCATCAGCAACCTGCAGCATTGTGCGATCCGACAACCACCGTACTGTAATCCTCCCAACAACGTAAACAAGATCGGGTCTTCTCTCAGAGACTTCAATGACATGACATTAGCAGCTGCAGCTGTACGCACATCCTATCGACATGTTGTGTTCCTCAACCGGCTGATACACAAAATGTCACCAAACTACTCGCATGCCATGCTTATGCAGTACGGCTGAGCACCTGGAATACTCCATTGCCAAAGCACGACTGTCGCAGTTTTCCTGTCGGCGCCCTGTGCAAAGCAAGCCAAGCCATGCTGCACCTGTGGCGAAGGAATGTGTTGTGGGTGAATCAAGCAACAGTTGCTGGCAAACCCCGAACGCTACAACAAGTGATGGATATTCCCAGTAAACAGTGAAACAGCTGAGCATCCTCAGCGAAAGACGCCTAATCAAATTGCAGCATGCACTCTTATGCACTCCGTGCGATGTTTGCAGCCCTTCAAAACTCGTCATCCGAATTCTGTAGCCAAAGTTTACATTACCGTCCAGGCTGAAAGTGAGGATTCCCGGCGGCAGAAAGCGGTGCATTGAACACCAGTGCAGATCGCAGTTTTCTACGGTGTTTCCTTGTGACCGAGGCGCCAGAGCCTTTGCAGGTGCCCAGTGCGAGACCAAAGCAGCGGGCCCGCCCTGCAAAGTCCGCTGAGGACCGGATTTGCCACGATCAGTTCGCCGTCTTGGCGTTTAGAATCAGTGGCCGATGATTTGACGCAGGAGCTCTACGCAGAAAAACAGCTGGAGGCCGCACTTCTTGGCCTCCATGAAGCTCGTGATAATCGTTTGACAGACTTGAGACTTTCATTCCAGGCCATCTATCAGCAGGCGGTGCCCTGATGCAGTTTTGTTCGTGCGCGTGTGTTTAGCTTTGCATCTTTCCGCAGGCCTCACGGCTTGATAATGGAAGGCTCGGGGCTTGTGGATAGCCGCACTCGCTCTGACTGTGGCAAGCATATGGCGGTGTGCACCAAGGCACACTGCTGTTGAACAGGCCGTGGCAAGGGAATCCAGAGTAGAAGGTTGCAGCTCTATAAGAGTCTACTTGAGAAGTCTGGTGGGCATGTGCCCCTGTGTATAATCTGCTTGGAGCTCCGCCGCAAGTCTTTGCCGGTTTTTCGCGCAGCCTATAGTCACTTGGCTACCTGCAGCTGAATAGTCGAAGCGAGAGTATCGTGTAGGATCTCTCGCCCGAGAATGGCTCCGACACAGACGAGAAGGAGCTGAAGCCTTGCATTATCTGGCACACACTAGACCCAGGCAGAATCCGCCGTCGCTGCTTGGGATGATGCCTGCTTCGGTGAAGACCAATGATGCGACCGATATCTTCTACATGGGTCTCAATTAGCGCTAGTCTAAAACTCCCTCGGCACTGCCCACACTGTACGGTTTCTGCGTCCTAACGAATGGAAACGAACCATTGAACTCTTTGTCAGTGCACCAGATGTGCTACCTAGGCCAACCAAGAAGAAACCCACGGCAGGGGTTTGTTGTCGGTGAGCTTTTATCGAGTGCCACTTCTTCACAATTCAGTCCATGCTGAAGTGCACGTCCACCTGTGCTTCCCTTTCGAAAGTAATGACTACTTGTATTACCTACTACTGTGCCTTCAAGCTGGAGTTGGCGCTATGTGTGCGAACGCGCAGAGCGGTGCAGACAGGCAGATAGGAGAATAAGAAGGGACACCATCTGTCGAGATAGCCGGGAGAAAGTTGCAGAAAGACTTTGTCGACCACGGACAATCAATCCGGGACAATCATGGTCTTAAAGCCCAGACGACGACAAGCCAAGCTTGGCATTGTGACGGCAACGGATGCCCATAGCTGCCCCGCCCAGGCGGCACGCAGGGAATACAAACGCCTCTGCCATCTGTCAGCAACAAGGTCTTGAGCGAAGCCAAGTACTCGTAGATGTGATGGGACAGTAGGCTCCTTTCTCCAAAATCGCTCAACATGCGTTCCTAAGAACCCATGCAGTTGTACGTAGATGACGCCAGCCAGGCAAGTCCGGGCAGAAATTGCTCAAGACTGCTGTGTAGCATAGCAAGGAGATGCGTTGAGTTGAGCAGAGTCAGAGACCGAAAGGACTCTGTCAGAAGTGGTGGACGTCCCTCACCCCAGGCCGGGAAGTCGAGCCCGCACGAAAGCCGACAGCGTCCGGGTCCACGTCAGGTCGGCCGCAGCAAGGCCATGGCAAGGCCTTTTGGACGGCACCGGTCGCCTTTGAAGGCGCAGAAGCTGAGAGCGTTTGAGCCGTCGTCGCTCTGTCGCTTTTGAGCTTGACAGGGGAGGTCGCGGGACAGGGACCATGCCCACAGAGACAAGAGGCCTAAGATTGAAGAGGCTTGGCTTGCATGGAATGGACTTGCAGTACAGGATCAGCATTGCTTTTGCAGCAGGCTTCGGCGGACCATGTCCCCTGTGCACGACCAAAGGTGCGTGCCAGAAATAATCAGGACATGGCCGCCAAGCCGGCACGGCAGCGTGTTGTTGCCTGATCATTATGAGCAGTTCGTGCTGAAACTGGGAGACAACGCCGTGCGGTAGTGTTTTTGTGTTGTCTCAGCATTGTTTGCACAATACACATTACAAACTATGTCTGCCCACACTCCCTAAATCAAAGCACCACATTGACATGCTTCCAGCGCCGCGCCGGAGAATGCATTGCATCATTATGACCGCGGTTTTAGTCATTGTTAGTCGCCCGCTTCAGAAGCGGAAGAGGATGATGACGATGATAATGCTGATGCTGAGGATGAATACCGTTACTGTATCATGTTGATGATAACTGATGACAGCTGCGACGGTGGTGACGATGGTGAGGATGAGGACGCACTTGGGCATGCAGAGGAAGATGATCTGATTGTGAGCCGCTTGTGATGATGGCGATGATGATGATGATGGTGATGCAGTTAATGATGAGGATGATGATGATGATGGATGATGATGATGATGATGATGGATGATGATGGAGGATGATGAGGGTGAGGACAAGAATACAATGGTGAAGAAGAGAACGAAGAGGACTAGCACAAGGAGAAGGCGGAGGAGGAGGAGGAGGAGGGAAGCGAAGATGACTAGGAGGCAGGCGACGAACTCAAAGCCGTCCTGTGAAGTGCAGGAATACCCGTTCACACATCTCGATGGGTTCTCCTGATCGCCATCACTGTTCGACAGCAGGCTCACGCCTGATTACCGCTCAGATTGGAATAGAGGTTCCAGAATATTGAGTTTCGGTTCTGAGGAACCTTTCCGAGCACAATTCCCCGGAGCAGGCCGGTTAAGGGTTAAGGCCGAGCTGGTGTGTTTTTTCATGGTGTCCCTGAGCCGAAGGCCGACGACTTCCCCGTGCAGAGTGCAGAGCCAAATGCCCAAGCGGCCCCTTAGACTCAGTCTTCGTAGAAGTCGCCCGCCACATCTCAGGCCGCAGCGAAGCACCCCCGTGGTCGAGGCACTCCGCTGCAGAGCTTGCAGATGCTCCAGCAGCTTCATTGTCAGCACGCTGTCGGGACATCTGTCGGCAGGTCCAAGAGGAGACAGGCAAACCGCGGCTAGAGCGGAAAAGAGATCAGCAGCGCTTTTCAGGTTTGGAGACATAAAGGTTTCCGGAAGCGACTTAGGACCTAGGATGTGTCACAAGTTCTTCGGTGTTGCATGTGATCTCTTTGTTGCTCAGTCGCTCGTGCGAAGCGTTCGCATTAGGTGCGATGAAAGCCCCAACAAGGAGGGTAAAGGGCAAACGCCGGGAGGATGGAAGTGCCGAAAATCCTCCCAAGGCAATGAAAGCAAGCGCAGCACCAGAGACCCAGATGGTTGCCGCTTGTGCCTCCGTGCCGACCTCGAGTCCAAACCCGACCGGTGCGCCGGCCATGGAGAAGCGGCCATTTGCAAAACTCCTGCTGGATGCGATCAATGCTCACAAGGAACTCGTGCAGCTGCCCAGAAGCGAGCCGATCACCGACGCTGTCAGGGTTCCGATCACTTCTGGAAGCCTCCAGGTTGAAGCATGTCCAGGTTCTCTCCTCCCACCCATTCTCGAACTCCCCGGCATCGTGGTGGGATCCGACGCAAGACTCGCCCTGCGCCACCTCTGCTTGCGCGCCAAAGCTGGAGCAGACCAGGGTCATCCATTGATCGAAGTGAGAAGTGGCGGCTTCTTGGAGCTGGCAGACTGTCGCCTTGAAGGCGCTGGGCTCAAGTTGCATCCCGGTGCATCCGCGCGCCTCCTCCGCACGCGCATCTCTGGGTCGAAGCATGCGGGAGTTTCTGCAGTGGACACCTTGGATCTATCAGTGGCCGAATGTGAGATTTCCAACTGCAACGGCGAAGGACTCCATGCAACCTCGGTAAAGAACTTGCGAGTCTCAGACTGCACATTCTCAAATAATATGCAAAACGGAGCGTTGGTTGATGGCAGAGCTGGCGAATCCTCTTTCTCTGGCTGTACCTTGTCGGCCAACGGTCAATTCGGCCTTTGGGTCGACTCAGGCTGCAGCGTGTCATGGAGCAGAAACTTGCTTGTGGGCAACACACTGGGCGAGGTTGGAGGTCGCGGAAGCCTGGATCAGAATGCTGAAGCCTTTGCTACAGGAGATGCCTGCATGGTGTGGATTGAAAGGGTCGGCGAATGGGTGCCCGCGAAAGTCTTGGAAGTGAAAGACGAGGCTTTTCTCGTCCTCGCAGAGGTTCAAACTGGGAAGGGGGTGGATGTCACGGACGCAAGCGAAAGCGCGAGCGTCCTGCGTCGCACTCGCCAGAAGGCGCCCGAGCCTAGCCCAAGGGTGAAAACAGAGGAGATCCAGGTTCCAGCTGATGCCGTCCGTCTTCCAAAATCTTCAGAAGAGGCTCCGCCTGTCTGGTCGAAGAAGCTGGAAGCTTACAGGCGACGAAAAAGTGCTTTTCTGCTCTTCTTGAGGGAAGGCGGCAAAGGAGCGGCAGCATGGAAGGCACTGGATCCTCGAGAGCGAGGGCGCATCCAAGCCAAGGCAAGGAAGGAGCACAGGGATAAGCTCGAGGCTCCTGAAAAAGGCAAAGCACACGGTGTGCATGGCGTTTCTTTTGCTGCTGGAGAAGCGAGCCATGCACGCCCACAGAGAGCAGAGAATCGTGTGCAAAGACCGGCAAGGAAATCTGCAGTTTTCACTCGCACGAAGCACCGAATTTGACTGACCGATGGTGTCTTGAATTCAGGCAGCAACCGTTACTACATCGGAAAAGTGCAGGGTACTTCTGCTGGGTGCGCAGTCCTCACTGGCTTTCTGCACGCGTCTCTGTACTGTGTCTCCAGATAGAAGCATAGCGGCAGCTCGAGGACCCGGTGCTGTAATGTTACTTACGAGATTCCGAGATGTTCAATCGTGCTTCGGATGTCTCAGACTTGTTCAGGGGCACGGGACTTGCCACACGATAGCGTGGCCCTAAGCATGGCATCCGATATGGTTGCAATCGATCTCGTACACTTTAGCCTTTAGTCCATATTATACTATACGCTGTCATGGGTCTGGAAGAGATGATAATGATCGGATATTTGTTTCGACTCCTGCACGTATAAGATCTTTTTTGAACATTCGATTTAGATAGTAATCTTTGTATTTTGTGTTTGTCTAGTTTAGTGTATTGGTTTGTTTATTGGAGCGATTTGTTTAGAGGATATAATCCTTGAGCTCAAGGTCTGTATCTGTAGGGCTATATGAGATTTAGATTACTCTTTAAACGCTACGCGCTTCCGGATGCTGCCGGTACGAAACCACGCAAATCTTGGGATCGTTGGCAAGCCTGCGGCTATCTGCCTCTAAATCAAGGGCGAATCCTGAGTACGAAACCCAGAAATTCCTGGGATTTTGAGGGTTTCGACCAGACATGCTGTGTAGTACGAACCCCTCAAGATGCCGGCAATTTCGGGGTCTCGTGCTATGTACGAAACTCCAGAAATCGCGGAGAAAATATGGTTTCGTGCCGCACCAAATTAGCGGGAAATTCAGTATTTCGTACCACGACACTTTCGATTAGCATTATTCTATATTCTAGCCTTTATTTCATGATGTTATATCGACAAATATTGGATATTGTCAACATTCAATACTAAAATGAATGATTGGTTATTTGATATTGGTATAAATCGCGCATGTCGTGTATAATATATTCTAACATGGTAAGAAAGCTTGAAAATTTATTTATTACGGGTTGGGGGGGTTAGGGCGTTTATAATATGAAAGATAACCTGACGAATCGGATTTATCTATTTTTCATTTTGAATTGATATTATATTATTATTATTATTTAGCTTTCGGATTTTTTAATCTATAAATAAAAAGATATATTATTTATATTTGAAAAAATATTATAATATAATATTTCATATTTTGAAAGAAAAATACAAATAGATATGATATAGATTTTTATTTTTAGTATATATTGTATTATTGGGATAAAGATTTAAGACTTGAATGGTATAATATGCTAATAGTATTTTTCATGAAAATTTTATAATATATATTCTTTATGAATATTAAATTTGAGACTTTCGAATTTTAATCGTTAGCTAAATTCGATATTTTTTTATTTGGCTTTAAGGTAATTTATAAAGAAATATTTTGTGTTTACTCCCGCTATTGGAAGGCCACGAGACCCCTTTTATCGACTATATTTCTCTTTCGTTCGAAATATGCTCATAAATCTTGATATGTCGTGTTAGTTCTATATTATTGGATTAATAATAATTTTCGATTTGGTTATGAGAAATCTAGCTGGATAATTTAGGCAGATAGCGGCTGTATTAAATTTTAAAAGATAGATTATTTTATAGTGGGTGCCGGTGACTGAAAGATTCTTTCGACAAGGATTTGTTTTTTCTCAATTCCGAAGATTTCTTGTATATTCTATTTAGAGATATAGTGGAATGAATCTGCGCAAATAGAATTTTCTACGAGGTTTAATGCCTATCGAATATGGATTATTTTCAATCACAGATATTTAAATGAAACTTCATTTTTTCTATATAATTTTATTATTCTTTATTAACATCGCTTAAGAATATAATTTCTGAATTCGGAAAATAGCATTCTTTTGAATTAAAATATTCAAAAATAAATATATTTCGTAATTGTGGCAAAAGCTCAGATCTTCTATATTGGTATATTTTATTTATCGAATTTTCTTTCTCTCTCTTTATATATGTAGGAATATAAGTAGTTGTGGCAAAAGCTCAAGTCTTCTATATTGGTATATTTTATTTATCGAATTTTCTTTCTCTCTTTTTATATATGTAGGAATATAAGTAGATTTATTATATATATATCTATTCTTTAATAATATATAGACAGATAAATAAATAAGAAATATTGAGATATTAATATATTCGTTTTCTTATTATAAATAGTTGAATATATGAATATATATATATATCTATCTATAGAGAAAGAAATTAGATATATCTCTATATTCTATCTTATAATTTTTGAATATCATTATATCATAAGAGTAATGTCATCATCGTCAAATATATATATATATGATTTTCTTTCATATTAGTCTCATTTTCGTCTTAGATATAAGTTCGAGATATTGGTCTCTTGGGAAATTATTCATATTAAATTTATTTTTTTCTTTTTCTTCCAATGCAAATATTGTGTCCATCATTATCTCTTGATGATAGAATATGAAAGATGAAGATATCATATCTTAATATTAAGAGCTTTCGTATTGCTATATAGATATGTAAATAAAGGCTCTCATATATATTAGAATAATAGAAAGAGAATAATCTGATATCGATGATGCCTGCGTACGATATTATTATTCATATATAATCTGTCATTTTCATTCAAAACTTGCCTTAATAAATTATTTGTAAATTTATCGCTTCGAAGCCTGTAATTTTCGCATAATGAATTCTCTTCTGATTTTCGCTATGGCCGGCAAAGATTTTTTTACTGATTTCTAGAAGACCGTTGAGTTTTTTATAAATAAGAATTTGTTTCTATTTGCCATCTTGAAATTATCTCTCAATCTATTCGTTCCGATTATATTGACGCTCCAAGAAATATCAATAATTGACAGTCCAAATATTAATTTCCTTGTCTTAATTATAATCTATCATTGATATGAACGACTTGATAACGATATTTTCAATCGATATCTTGATCTCAGATATATTTTCGATCCCGGGACCCTTTAGAATTCGTGGAAATATTTCCCATAGCACCAAATTTACAATATTTATATACGAATATCCGGATGATTCCAAGATTATCATTAAAATATTTCACCTGTCTGGACAAATGAAAATCTTCCGTCTTTTCGATAAAAACAAATATCAAGATATTCATCTTCCGTTGGCGAGTCCCCCCCATACCAAGATCGATAAGAAACCTTCTAATATATCATAGAAAGTCTCGGAGGTCATCAATCCAAAATGATCGAAATATATAATCTTTCTCCCCCCCCCCCCCCCGCCCCTTCCCCAATCCTCCAATAATAAATTTAACGATAGGACGGATGAAGAAATCGATGCCGACTTCGGTTTCAATCATTAATAATGCGTCGCATTCCTCTCCAGAGATAAAATAATTTCGAAAGATGACGAAAATCTTCAAGATATCATAATCGTCTATTTTCAATTTGCCCGGGACACTTACACTTGTCGAAATGGCGCTCAAGAACCTCAATCAGCATGGGTCGCTTGCCAAGAAAGAGGTGGACTGATCCATCCCCATGATATCTATCATTATGATTGGATCTTGGAGCTTCTCGAGAAAATCTGGGATTTCGATATTTCTTGCTGGTGCAGATCCGATTAAATAAGAGATATAAGATGGCGTCCGCAATCCCGTGAATTCGTTATATGCCTGAAAGAATTTTCTTAGAGAAGAGTAAGGCAATATCCCCATGGACGATTTTCTGGATATCATATATCTCGATATCTTATCTTCCAAAATATTTAATCTCTATTGGACGTGGGACTCTATGAGATCATAATATAGATAGATTCATTTGGGAGCTGTCAAATAGATGCAGAATCCGCGCGAAGCAGCCACGAGCGCAGGACGATGATATTTACGAGCCTTCGGAATTTCTTAGTAAATTCGATTTCGTCTTATCGGTGCGCGGCTTTCGATAGACAGAATTTTCGGAAATGATGCGACATAAAGAACGGAAAAATCACGCAGATGACGGAAATTCAAGACGGAATCTCCCGGAAATACGAGAATATAAAATGGAATTTTCGGAAAATGACGGAATATAAAAGATGGCAAAAATCCAACAGAATATTCTCCGGAAATGATACAGCTCAAAAGACGAAAAAAAATCACGGAAATGTTGGGGATGAAAAGCGACTTCTTCCGGACTAAACATAAAGTAGGCTTGGAGATTA
>CAJNJA010088741.1:0-20038 GCA_905231915.1 Symbiodinium necroappetens
GGGGGGTTATTAATCAAGAGTTAACATTAGATCTAACAGCGCGCCTTGTTCCCTGGTCATTTGGGCTGGATCAAGCACGTGGTTGGGGCATGCTCGAGCAAGGCATGAACGCGTAAGACAATGCGTCAATGTTGATAAAATAGCCAAAACGCTATAAATCCGAGTTTTTGCGGCATGGTCGCCGATAGAACCGACGTCCTTTCCCCGCCACACCGCCACACCCCCGCCCACAAACCCCACCCACCGAAGAGCAAGGAAAGCCAAGGGAAAATGAGGCACGTCGACCATCCAACAAAGTCCCACGAACCCGCATCCATGAAGCGCCATCCCTGCAGTACATGCACCGTGCCTCGTTCAGATACTTTGGCATCTCCTTGAATTCGGGTTTAGGGATTGAGGGTTTAAAACAGGGCTGGGTTCCCACGCCCGAAACAAAATACCGCCTAGTAATGGCAGGGTTATATGCACACCCTTAACAGCTAAGGGTCAAGAATCATTACCTGCAGCCCCTAAGAGCCTTGCGGCTCTTTAGGGATTCAGCTTCAACGCGCTGAAGCTCCGACTTGAATCAAAGCTCGGGGCGCTCATTCCTGAACCCCAGGACCCGCAGGGACACCACCCCCGAGGAGGTGTGGGGCCATTTCGGGACTTATGGCTCCCTAATTAAACCCTAAACCCTTATGGCTGGAGGTTTAGGGAGCTTAGGGTTGAAGGCTTCGTGGGTCTTCGTTCCGGGCACCAGCGCTGGTGCTGACATCCTAAAAATCCTCATACCCAGGTCGCTCAGCCGCTAGTTTATCTGCCATCTGCCCAACCTCAAACCCTAAACAGACTTGCACCCTAATCCTTGCACCCTAATCCCTAAACACCCAAAGCCTACACCCTACGAGCACTAGTACGCCAAAAACCCCCACCATGCAGACCAAGACGCGGAGGCCACCGGATCCCTGCCTCCGGCCTGGACATCTTAAGGGCCCCTTTAAGGGTGCAATAGAACCCTGGGGCTCCAAATAGCCCAAAGTAGGTACTATTTGTAGACTTTAGACCCCAAAGTCGGTAATCTTTGCATACTTGGAGCCCTAGGGGAAGGGCTCCTTCAACCGTAATATAAAGAATCGGGATCTCTTGGTTGTACTATGAAGGGCACTAACATGGGGCTTCCCTCTGAGGGTGTTCGGATATTTTTTTGTTTGGAGGGGGGATTGTTGGGGTCTAGAGCCACGGTTTAGGGTTTAGGGTTTTAGGGTTTAGGGTTTGGTTTGGGCTTGTCGCCTGTGGGATGATGTGGGATGGTTTGCAGTAAAGCTGTTTGCGACAACTGCTGTGTTTGGACCGGCTTCTCGGCCAGCCCAGCCAGGCAAACCGGCATAATACAGAAGCCTGAACAACTAGCACCGATACTATTCCTAGGCTTACATGTTTTCACTATCATATCAGATACCTCGAAGCTCTATATCCATTCGTAGGCTGTCGCGGCCTACAAACAGTAGCGGAGGGGCCTTAGGGCCTGTCAGTTTAAGCTTTGTTGGGTGGGGCTTTCACTGATTCCTATAAGCCGCCAAAGCCCTCTACCCGGTACCCTTTGTGAACCAGGCAGCACTGCCAGACTGCGTATTATCCGAAAGCCCCAACCCACACGGGTTTCAGACGTCAAGCGCTGCAACCGACCCCGAGGCATGGCAGCACACGACTAGCCCAAAGCCTTCAGGAACCTCTTGTACCCCAAACCCGTAATCGAATCCTATAAAAAGCCGTTGTACGCTAAATCCTGCTGAACCCAAAAGGCATGGCCTCCTCGACAGAAGATCGAACTGTAGTGGCCTGTCTTCTTCTTACCACGTCTATGAAAGATTCGACAGCACTTCTACCAGGTCTCTAGAAGTGCCCAACAGGGATTCTGCAAGGCGGGGAACTCTCTCGAGTCTAGGGATAATGTAGGGGCTTGGGGGGCGGGGTAAACTATGGTATAATCATAACTAGCAGCGGGCCCTAATGTTGACTAGCTGTTCAAGCTTCAACTTTAAGCTCGCTTGCTCCGGACTCCTGCCTGGGGAGTTTAGGGTTCCCGGGTCTCCTGTTTCATGTTTGAGGCTTCGGGCATTTCTTGCTGAGCTATAGCAGCTACAGCATGTTCCTGGGATCGGGGACCCCACGCACCAAACCCGAAACCCTTCCGGCACGAAACCCCTTTGAACCCCCGACCCCAAAACTCTTACCCTAACCCTAAAAGGACCCGATCCCGCCCGATCTGCCGACTTCACGCCCGGAACCCAATCCCTCATCGTTGAACTCCGCTTCGCAAACCCAAAACCCGGGTCGCTGAAACTTTACTCAACGCTGCAGCCCCCCTGCGCTCTTTTTGCAGCCGGGCCTGCAACGCCGCCGTGTGAGCCCTACACGAAAACCCTAACCCGAATATGATATGCGCCTACACAATCTCATTTACATATAGGAAAACCCTTCAAGAAACCTTATACCACCCTACAACCCGAAACTCCCCTTATGCCCAAAGCGTGTCTCGTGATCGGTAGCCTGAAACTCCCACACGCTGCTGACACCCGTCCAGCTTCGCTCCATTGGTGCGCTCTTCTTCTCATCGCCATCCTGAAGGATTCGGGTTTAGGGGTTTAGGGTTTTTTTGCCTCCCACCTTTGGGTTTAGGGGTCTAGGGTTTCGGGTTTAGGGGCCATCCTGACACTTCGAGGTTTATAGGGGTTTACGCTCTCACAACTCGGACAAGCCAGGCGAGGTTCATGGTGCGAGGTCGGCGTGACACAGGAAAAACAGTCCACAGCATAAGACAAGGACAACCACCCCACTAACATCTAAGAACCAATCCACCAGAACAGAGCATGGACTGCTTTCAACGACAGATTTTACCGTCGCAAGCTCTCCGGTGGGCACTCAGTTTCCAGAACCACAAGAAAACCCACCTAAGACCCCATAATCCCAACACGCGAGCCAAAGACATACACAGAGGCCCCCCGAAGTGGAGGTAACATGACTACGTTTATCCCAGGGAAAAGTGAAACTGAATTTAGAAGTAGGGGTTTAGGGTTTCGGGGTTTAAGTTTTAGGGTGTAGGGGTTTAGGGTTCAGGGGATCAGGGTTTAGTTTAGGGGTTTGGGGGCAGCAATCATCAGTAGGACATTGTTGTTGAGCGGTTTCTTCACATGGCCACCACCACAGACAACATCTTCATCGCCATCGCGCCTAGCAGCACTGATATCACCATTATCACAACCCGTCGCTATGCAATCAGCATCACCGCCACCATCGCCCTATGTCACTGCATGGTCATGACCATAATCACCTTCGTCATTCCCAGATATCCTGACCATCATAACCATAATAATCGGTGCAATGCTCGGGAAGAAGTTCACCTCCATTGTCATCACAACTGTCCTTCCAACCAGCCACCCTGGAAACCACATCGGATCATCGTCGCCGTCATCGTAACCGTCAACTTCATGTATGTCATCTGCGCTATTGCCAGCAACATCAACATAAGCCTCAATGCCAATCAAATTGGTACTCCGTGTCGTCAAAATACCGGACACCTTAACTCATTTGCGGTCTATTTCAAAAATCAGCACATATGTCCGGGCCCCTGCCTAAAGGATCAGGGCACCTCGCAAGCAATGGCTATTCTTTTGGCAACTGCACTCACAGCTACTGATAGCCCCTCTGAAGACGCCTTGCTCAGTACCAGCCATGAAGCTGTACGTAAAAAAAAACTGGAGATCCTGTAAATCCCGGACAGCCACCGCAACTACCAATAAACCTCAATTCAAGCGCCCATAAACCCTATTATAAACACCCTAAACCCTAAACCCATAAACCCTACCATAAACCCTATCAAATCTCCTAGGAGGAGACGGGAAAGTGCCTTCTCTGAAGCTGCCATGGGCCAGCGATGGGCGGCCACACCAAACGTGGGGGAGCCCAAATTCTCTGGGCTAAGGGAGTGCGACAAGATGAGCATTAGAAGTTATTTTTGGCCTTGAAGTTTGGCGTCCGAGTCTAGGGCTCCGAAGGAGACCATGACTCGTCTGCTTTTTTGGGCCTCGCTCTCTCGCTGGCTCTGTCTCTCTCTCTCCCTCCCTCGCTCCTTCTCTACTTCCTCACACAGATGTATGAATTCACATCCATGTGTACATGTGCAAATTGTACAAATCCATGCCGACATGTTGAAAGAGGCGTGCGGGGGGGGGGGGGTGGGGTTGCGAAGTGCATGCTTCGATGACGGATGTAGACTCCGATGTATGAAAAGACCTGGTTACACTCCCAGTCAACCCAAAACAAGACACAAATCCTGGTCGCTGCACGTGGCATCTGAGGACTCTCAAGCACGCAGCAGCTCGACATTCACACCCCAAATTCATGCCTGCATCGAACCTGTTTCTGCATTGGCGCCTGCAATCGGCCACCAGCAATTTGGCAAAGTGAGAGTCAGACCCAGGCAACGCTGTCCAAGAACACCGAATAACAACCCTCCTGGTCCTCCAAGACAAAACTCGATCTTGCCTGTTCCTGACTCCGGTTCTACACTAAACCCTAACCCTAAACCCTGGTCGTACAGAGCCCCTGACAGGCCATGCCGTTGATGTTGGCGGCGCCTGTCGCGTCTTTCACAGCTTTGGCAGTGTGGAATTTCGACTCTGGGGCTCAGGGGTTTGTTGCCCCTTATTACTTACTTTGCTAGTTTGAGTCGACAAGGCTTTTACCGCTGAGTTTGGGGTTGGGATCGTGTACTATAAGAGCCTTTGTGATGGGTTTGGAATATGTTACTCTAAGCTTTTTTACCAAGAACCGCAAGGAAGACTTGGAGAACATGCGTAATCATTCCGACCCCTGTGGTTCAGGGTTTAGGGTCGAGGGTACTTCTTGCAGAACTCACAATCACCCTAACCCCTAAACCCAAAACCCCAAGCCCTAAACCCCTAAACCCCTAAACCCAAGGACCAGGCCAGTACGCTGTCGCAGTCGTCACATACCACCCGCCGAAGGAGAGGAGACCTAACTTCTCTGGAGCAGGGCTTCAAACTGAAGGAGTCACTGCCATCCACCTCTACATAAACATATCTACAGATTTTCTCGACATCTGAGACTCTGCAGATACACTTGACACTTGTTGACCTGTTCCTGCACCTGTTGCTTTCTGTGCTTGGTTGTCCAGGTTTGAACTTGTGTGTTTGCATGTGCGCGCAGTTGTTGGGTACTTGCGCAGGAGCGTACTCCAGTTGACGTCAAGTGCACATTGTCTCCTGTATATTTGCGTACGACGGTATGCAGTATGTGGGCATGCGAATGAAGAGGTCATATGTGCAAGAACTGCTGCAGTTTTTAATCGCATGCTTACATTGTATGCGAACAGTCCTGGTACATAAATACGTCTACTCTACATGCATAATTACAAACGTACAGACCTACAAGCTTGCTGACTTTCCTTTTCTTGTCTACCTACTTGCTTACATACACATGCGCTTGTAAACAGATGCGGGTTGGCACATATCTGCACACACGTACATGTGTACATGCATACTTGCCAGCATGCATATCGACATACATATATACATTGATACACACATTCATGCATGCATGCATACACAGAGAGGCATGTTCAGCACTTCTGGATCTGGCACGGCGGTGGATTCCGAAATTTCGGCTTAATATGCTAACTTCTAAAAGACGGTTCCGAAAACGCCCATCTATGGTGGCCTTCTCCCACCGAGATGAACACTTTCTTTAAGACAGAGATCAGACGAGAAACGGCCACGAATCACGAGCTTTGCAAAGGCAAACCGAACCCAAGAACCACCGCTTTCTGCAGAGACATGCCTCATCGATCGCTAACACCACACATCTGCGCATCCTATAGCCTCAATCCTCTGAACCTGAATGCACATCACTGCGGGGCTCAAGCTCATTTCCTAGAAGGCCCAGGAGTAGCAGCAGCGGCAGTGCCAGAACGTGTGTCCAAGCCTCCAGTCGGCGAGCTGGACCCTAAGCATCTTGAAATGCATTACATAATTAAGCAATCAA
The DNA here is from genome assembly GCA_905231915.1 of Symbiodinium necroappetens. Taxonomy (NCBI): domain Eukaryota; class Dinophyceae; order Suessiales; family Symbiodiniaceae; genus Symbiodinium; species Symbiodinium necroappetens. The sequence continues at coordinate 6,046 of CAJNJA010088741.1, forward strand.
AAATGGATCATCTGAACATGAATTATTAGTGAAACTTGTTACATAACTGGTTCCCTGATAGGGCCATACTAAAAAACTGATCATTTTCAATCCTTATCAGGTTTTATGATAACAAATATGTAAAGTTGTATCCAACAAGGACCTAGACAAAATAAACGGAATTAGTATTAATGTCCATTTCATTGGTAGTAACTATTTTTGCTCTACAACTCAACGCGGCACCTGAAGAACAAACGAAAACAATTTCTGGCTGCAACGATTATCCGAAAAACTATGCATTGTATTTTTCTTGATTGCTTCCATTGCATTGGCCGCTAGCTTAAATCTCAAGATTAAACCTTAAACCCTAAAACCCTAAACCCCAAGTTCAGCGGTGGATTGGGCATTCCCGGTCCAGGCAAGCCACGACGGCGGCCAGTGCTGAGAGGCCTCAAGAAACGGGGGAAAACTGCCCACAACCCGTGCGAAGGTAATACAGGGCTTAGGGCTTTGGGTTTAGGGCTTAGAGCATAGGGTTTTGGGTTTAGGGCTTGGGGTTTATAGGGTTTAGGGTCTTTCGGGTTTAGGGTTTAGGGCTTGGGGCCGTAGGGGTTGAGGGTTTCAGGATTTAGAACTTAAGGGCTTGAATATGGGGGGGGCCCTGAGTAATTGGAAGAGGGTTTGGGGTCCGCTATCGTAGGTTATCCAAGGACTTCAAGGAGATACTGTGACAGAACTAGCTTCTGGTACTCTCGGCATTCGTTTACTGGGTGCCTATTTGGGCTGCCAGGTTCTAAGTTGAGGGCATCTAGGACCTTATCTAGGATTTACGAGGACGGTGTGGACTTATGACTTGTTTCTCAGTTTGCCTCAAACTTTAACCCTTGGCCCAAAAAGCCGTAAGTCAAAATCCCCAACCAAACCCAGTGTTTCAGAGCTTTGACTCTTGCTTTGGGCTCCTTGGTATTGGGGCCTTCGGGGCTGCGGAAATCCTCAATATGAAAGTCCTAGAGGCCCCTGGAAGACGAAAGGAGGCTCCGAATGTGTAAGGGCCCATGAGCATCCTTGGATGCAAGGTTAGTAGATAACCTTATCTAAACCCTGAACCTTAAACCCCAAACCATCACCACTGTTTCTCATACGGGTGTAGGCTCCACGGTGATTACACGCGTTGATGCCATGGACAGAACCTGCCTTGGTCCCACGCCATTGGGCTGTTTGGTCAGGCTCCGCCTTTGGCCCGGCTTGGTTGGATGATTTCGTGTCATCAGTGGAGAGGGTCTCAGGTCTCATGGGAGATCGTGGAGATTTCAGAGGGCTTATCTGCTGTTCTGGACTGTTTTTTTGGGGGTCTAAGCCTTGAATGTCGTGGGTGCCACTCAAGGTTACTGCCACTTTAGTGTCAAGGGTTCTCAAAGTTCTGGTTCCTTCGATACCTGGTGATGAGCGCCGCTAACAGTACTGACATTCACTGCGCGAATGTTTGGTGTTGTGAGGTGCTCCTCTCTTTTTTTGTAAGCATGATGGGTAGTATCAGTACCACACCAGTCTTACCATAATTGTTGCTAACCAGATACCTGTGGCCACGATGGATTCTCTAACTCAGTTAAACGGCCAACGATCTAGTGGTACCAGAACTATTGTTTCTGTTCCTGTCGTGGCCTCTGCTACATTACTGCTCGCAAAGCTTTTTCTGCTGCTCCTCCTCCTCTCCCTACTGATGCAACCGCTGCTGCTGACCGTACAATGATCGTCGACAGTGCCCCAACCTTAGTTTGCAAACCTCAGCCTGACGCAGACTCATCGCACCTCAGCACAAAGAGCATGGAGGACGAAATCGTGTTGACCTCAGCAAGCTCACGGAGAGGTCGTTGTTTCTGTTTCACGCTATCACCCCCAACCCCAAAACCAAACCCTAATGGGGGGAGTCCCAAAGGGCAAAGAACCCAACAGCATTTCAAATTTTTTGCACCCGTCTGGCAAGCATTTCATCATAGCCTCAACATACAGTATGAGATACAAAGGCCATGAGTTTAAAGCGCAGCAATCTCACACCGAAACAGCCGTCAGGCTGCTTGTAGGGGGCCGCGGGTGTGGCGGGCGTTCAAGCGTCCGTCAGACATAATGCGCTCCGGTTTCCTTTCGAGACTTAGCTCCAGGCGAGTTTTCATGCCAGGCCTGTTATTGAACTGTCCTAGACTATCCTCTGTGGGCCCACAGCACCCCGACAACCCGCAACAGCCCAAACAAGTACAGCACTTACAGCACAGTGTGCGTACAGACACCATGCAGTAGGCTTGCGGCTAGCTAGCTGAATCATGATGAATCTCCGTGTCAAAGTCCACAGCTACACCCATGACTGTGGGGTGAGGTGGGGTTCTCAAACACAGCAGTCCTCGTACAAAAATGCACCCTACCAGTTCCGAGTTGTCAGCCTTAGCTTCCGTGGCGGAACTGAAGGTTTACCTTTGGGCATGTATCAGGAGCATACTAGTGCATACTAGTTACTAGACACAAAAGTTGACCCTTCTCCTGGAACTTCAATCTTTATCTGCCGCTCATAGGTCTAACGTCAGGGGCCTAAAACCATTGAGGTATAAATATATTGGCACATTTTTCAACCTCGGCATGAGAGCCCACAGCCTGAGGGCTGCGCGAAGAGAGCCAGGTGACCCCAGCCTGCGATCGGCGAAGTGCTTCAACTAGTTTGAGGTCTTCAGATGTACTTACTATGCGGTCATAATAGGCATAGCTGTATGTTCTTGGGATCAGAACTTCCTAGTTTCAGAGCTTTACCGTGCCTTTCAGGCTTGTAACTTATATGTTTTGGAGTTTGGGGGCTCCGCTGCCCACAATTCAGGGACGGCAAGACTTCTCTGCTGCGGGGCTGCTTCAGGGCCGAGGGCTTCAGTGCTTCGAGTTTGGGAAGGTTGGGGTGGGTATAGGGTTTAGGGTTTTAGGGTTTAGGGTTTTTGGGGTTTTAGGGTTTAGGGTTTTAGGGTTTAGGGTTTAGGATTGAATTGCCTGTGCCTCCGACTCTGAACCCCTAATAAAGTCGAACCCCCCCCCCCTATCCCCAAAGCACCCGAACAGACAAAACCCTGCCCGCCCTAAGCCCTCAACCAAAAATGCCCAAAGCCCAAGAAACCTCAACCCTAAACCTTAATCCTTTCTGGCACTTACTGAACCCTTCAACTGTCCCTTCACCCAGGTTCAACCTAGCCGGAGAAATAATTCCACGTGGCCCCGGAACTTTGCTGCTCCAGCAACCCGCTTCGCGAATGGCAAGTATCGCTAATCAGTGTGTGACAGTCCGTGGGTTCGGCGAAGCAGCATTATGGGTGTTCCCCCGGGCGTGATGTCAGAATCAGCACAGAGCGGCGCCCCATGCGCAGGCTTTTCGAAAGGGTGCAGCAAAAAAAAGGCTTGCTCTCGCCGCCTTTCGTGAAGCCTGTCACTGTGGGAAATGGTTGCGCCTGCACATCTGCAGACCATCTCGAGCCTTGCGCTTCCAGGAGGGGGACTTGCCAGTCTAGGGTTTAGGGGTTTAGGGTTTAGGGGTTTAGGTCCCTCCCTCCCAAGCTATTGCTTTTGGGCTTTTCCTGCTTTTGGTCAGCTCGCAGGTGCACTCAATCCCGACCTTGGGGGTAGGGTCAAGACACCTCACAAGATGCACATTGAGCACTCCAATAGGCCAGGTTTTTTTCGTAGAGTCACTGAATTCATTTTAAAAATCAAGATCCTAAACCTTCCTAAGGCCTGAAACCCTTAATGCCCTAGATTCCAACAGATTGCTGATTACTGCACCCGACCTGACGTGGTCGAACCCGCTCGCGAAGCAGTCCAGAATGCTGTATCCAGCAAGACCTTCATGAGAAAGCGAAGCGCAGAACTGCACGAATCAGGGTATGAAGGCTTGGCCTAACTTCGGTGAAGAAAGCCTGAGCTGTTTGTCTCGGTTCTTCCGTTGCGACAGCTCTGCTGGTGAAGCGGAGGCTCCGTGCATGCTCCAGTCGGTGGTCCGGAGAATCAGATGGCGTTCCTCATCGTCTAGCCCGGAATAGTAATTCTGGCAGGATAGATTTTTGTTTGGAGCCAATTTGGCCCTTATCAAGGCCTCGGTACTAAGTCAAGCTAGGCTCGTAAGGCAAAGCCCCACAGCCGCATGGAGAAGCTAAAGGCCCTCACCCCCTTACACCCTGAGCCCTATTGTAGTGCCCTGGATAGTTAGTTCTGTGTCCACTATGGCGTCATGAGGTATAACGGTATAACTGTACATGGGCAATGACGGGATCTGTACTATAGGATCTATTACACTATACCCCTAAACCAGAACCTCGCGCCTAGACCCCAGACTCCTTCACGCCCCCAGTTCATGGTTTAGGGTTTAGGGTTTAGGGTTTAGGGATCACAACCGTAAGGAGCTTTTCCCCCTAGCAGACCTAACGCACTACGTAAAAGAACTAACGCGAACGGCTCGGCCCCGTGCTATGAGCGAGGCCCCCAGCAATCCAAATGCCTGGGCTATCATGGCCGAGGTTGCGCTTCTGGGGTATATGTTGCCTACTATAGGGGCCCGATAGTTTCGAACGGAGGTCAAATTGCTAGGACATATTATACCATGCTAAGATCTACAAGAGGCCAGTTACGAAGAAACCCGCAAGCACCCGTTCTACAGGGCTTAAGCGAGGACAGCATGTACCGCTCCCAACATGAAGACCCCCTTAACCCTGTTCTGCAGGCTTGCCGAGTTCACGCCTGGAAGCATCATGTAACAAGCAAGACACGTAACGAAAATGCAAATCTTAGCCTTTCATGCTCACCTTGGAAGTGCACTGCTGAGCATTCTCACGTTTGATGAACTTGTCTCTTAACCTTTAACCTCCAAAAGGGAAACAACAAACAAGGACTGCTGGATTCGCGCCACAATTACTTGCGGAACAGCAGGAGCTGCCCCTGGTGTCACCAGAGTCACTGAGGTCCCACGCAAGGCCAACGAGTTTCCGCCAGCTCAGCGATGTCTCAGTGCCTAGTGTAGACCCTGATTACTGAACCCCCCCCTGAAAGAGGACTACATGGGGCCAGCAATAGGAATCCTGTAAACTACGTCTCTTCAGAAAGGGGGGGTTTTCTAAATCATGGGAAGTTTCGATTGAGACGATCGAATGTTGGCGGATGTGGGGCATTTACTGCTTTAGCTTGGGGGTTGCTGCAGCTACTGCTGCTACCGGCTTGTTCTTGTCATCGTGTCCAATTTCACATCCACATCACCCGGAAGAACTACCCTATCCGCTGAACGCCCCACGCGACCTTAAGCAACTGGAAAGCTGCTTTGGGATCGCCTTATCCGACATTTGCCCCAACGTCGAAAGCCCAAGCCCGACTCTAAACTCCCCAAGTCCTAAAACCCCTACCCTAAAGCCTAAACCCTAAGCCTAAACCCTAAACCCTAGAACCCTATGGCTCGCAGGGCTTCTTGTAGCTGAGGCGGCTGCCGATCAGAAGCGAAAGTAGCCTTGCGGCGTGGGGTTCGGGTTGGAAGTTTAGTGCCGTGGGTCGAGACAAACAACGATAATATAGGGGCCCTAAAAATTAGAATAGGGTTTAGGGCATATAATATGCTATATAACTACAACAAGGAACTCCTAAAATAGTAGTGGTAATACTTCAGGCCCCCTATATTGGAGAGGCTCGAGTCGCAGTAAGGGCCCTTGGAAAAGTTACTTCGTAAACTCCTATAAGTCCTCGGGATTTCCATAAGCTGCGAGGCAAAGACCAGACAGGTACCATGACTTCCTTTCCGAAGGAACTGGGGCCAGATGCCTCGAAGCCTCAAACCTAAAGCCCTGTAGCTATGGCCCTGTGGCAGCGTCTCTTGGCATGGCCTTTTTCCGGCAAAGCGCTTTTGCGTCGTCATGAAAGTGCAACGGCCCTGCACGGGACTTCTCGGTCGTGGCACAACGGCTCGCAACCCAAGGCAAAGACCCAATAAACGAAACCCTGCGGCTAAGGCTTCAGCATCGAGGGCCCAGTTGTGGGTGTAGGGTGAGGTGTCAAGCTGTGTTTCTCCGACCTTCCTAGGGGGAAGATGCTGCTTACAGAAACCATGCGTGCGGGACGTCGACATCCACCCTAGTGAAGTGCAAAATCTTCTTCAATAGCCTCGAGCCCTCCTTGTGTCAATCCTCCCTTGGGCAATCATTGACAGGCTGGTCCTTGTAAGAAGACTAGACGGGACCGTGTGCTCGAGTCCCTTACCCCTGTACGAAGCTTTCCCTCATCCATCTTTCTACGTTTTCAATAGCTTGTCATCAAAACTCGCAGCTTCTGGTCTTGGGCTTGAACCTGCCATGGCTTTTGAAGAACGCTTAGACGGAAAACACCATGTCTCTAGGACTTAAACGGCTTCTGCTCTCAATATTATCTTTTTGCATCTGGTTAGCAGCGACTCAACCCGGACGGAAACAAGAGGCACGCTCGATAATTCTTCGGATCCAATACCCTGCAGCCAATCATAACTAAACTTGAGCCCTAAAGTCTGATCCGATAGCAATTTGTCGTTGAAGGCCCGTGAAAGGTATCGAGCAGGGATTGGCAGGAGCCAAGCAAGACTGCTGCGGATCGCAGTGGTAAGGCTTTCTTTAGGGTGTAGGTGTTGAGGTCCTCAACTTCAAAGTGGATTGTAAACCCCGAAAACTAGGCCCTAGACATGCTGAGTCTGAGGGGGGGTTAGGGTTTATGTTTTAGGGTCTGGGGGGTGAGGCCGAAACCATCCCTAAACTCTCGCGGCCCCCCTTAATACAAACCCTAAACGCCCCGTAAACCTACGTCGCCACGGCTTGCCTTGAGCCATGGCTTTCCAAACTTGCGTCCTCAAACCTTGAGCACTACACCTGAGAACCCGAAACTCTGCAAATCAGTGTCGTTTTGGTGTGTCACCGGACGCTTGCTGAATGGTATAGGCAGCGGACGAGGACTCGGTGAAAAAGGACTCGGGCAATAGAGGAGATATCCATAAGATGCTGTCTCCTTGTCCTTGTGTAGTGAAGAGGAAGCCATTGTAAACCCGTGTTCTCTTCATATAATATGTCTGGACCTACCCGTTGTGGTAGTGTTCGCAGTCCTGCATTAGCGCCCATTCGGTGCGTGGCATGTCGCGCTGGCCACCTGTCTCGAAGCTGAGCAATGCCCATGACGAGGAGATCTAGGCGTGGTCGTTGATTTCGTGGCAGCTTTGAAGCATGCCACGGCCTCTCCATATCATGAGAGATACGTCCTGAAATTCACTTCTACAAGTATGTGGTGCAGGTGGTGCAGATGCATCTTGCAGGTTCGCGAGTTGCCTTGACGAGCAAAATCGGCTACAGCTTTCCTGCCGCGCCGCGCTTAGCTACGAATCTTCAGGTGGTAAGCAGGTTCTGGCAAGCCCAGCTCCTAACGACAATGTCGCCAATTGCTGGAGAAGCGTCCAGCAAGCTGGAAAGTCGATCGCGTAAGGCCTAAAGACAAGCCCGCCCGGGAGTGCGACTATGGTTTAGTAGCAAACCCTTTACTCTAAACGTTGTGAGGACACACCCGTCTACGACATGATGTAGGCTCACCCGGTTCCAATCAGTAAGGCTCCGACATTAATTATTCGGGAGCTTGACGCTCGATCTGCGTGACTTCGTGCTGAATATATACTCTAGCCCTACCGCGAAGGCTTAGCGTTCAGCACAAAGGCAACATGTCAATGTGGATCCGACACACCTAGGCACTCTCCGTGAGCCCGGACATGTCTGCACTGTCACGTTGACCCGGCACCCTGAACCCCTGTAAACCTGCCTTGCAGGCTTTGGGCTTGAAACTAGACCGTGGTTTTCTCAGGACAGGCCCGTCTTGTCTGCAGCCTTTGTTGTGGATTGTCGCCGTCTTCCCGGCGTCGTGTATCTAAGTCGCTAAGCATTGCAAGTCAGATACGTTTCAACTCAGGGTTAGTTTTTGGGGCTTACGGTCTGCGTAACTGGCTTTAAGAGTCCATAGCATTGAGAAGCTTGCTATTGGAGGCCCGAGGAGTTAGATGTTTGCAGCTTTTGGACAATTGCAAATTTTCAGGGACTCGAGGATGTCTCTAACAGAGGGGGTCCTTCATTCTGCATTCTGTCAATGCTTTCTGTTCACCTAGTCTTCCGTCTCAACATCTAAGGCTACACGCACTCACGCATACACGGCAAAGATGCTCCATCCGAGCCTACTCTAACTTTGCGGGGGGACGGCTCAAGTACTCCGAGAAAGTGCAGAGGCTCCTAACTTAAACTGAACCCTTAACTCCACCAGCCCGAATAATGAGCCTACACTGCAAGACTGCGTAAACCAAGAGGTTCGGTACAATCAGTAACTGCAACCGTTGAATTTGAGGATGTTGGGGCTTTGGGGCTTTCCGCATCTGAGCCCTTGAATACTAATTATAGTATATCGTATATTATATTATGTAGTATATTATATAGTATAGTGTACTATAGTGTAGTATATTACAACCCAAAAAGGACACCGTCAAAACAGAAGGCGGCGAGGATGTGACACAGCCCCGGCAACCTTACGTCCAGATCATGGCTGGAAGGGGCCTCTCACCTTTTTCGTTGGTGGCTTCGGGGTTCTAGGGCTCAATCAAGGGGGTTCCACCATAAACCCTATTTGATGGCTTCGGGGCTCTACCCCTCATTCAAACGGGTCCTGAGCCCTACACCATGGACTTCCGAAACCTTCAGCCCACCCTGTGTCCTACACAGAGAAGGTTGCCTGGGCATTTGCCGGCTTGCTTCGGAAAACTGCCGTCTAGGCAAAATTCGCCCCGATCAGCACCTGACAGAGGTCAGCGTGGGGTTTCCTTAAGGACGGCTGCCCCTTGGCCGTGCTCATCATGTACCCCTAGGCCCTAAGCCCCTAAACCCTACATCTCCATGTTTAGGGTCGTGGGGGCTGCGGTTCCGGGTCGCTGGTTGCTGTGGAACTTCGGAGCTTTCTAGGGCTAACTGGCCCCAGGTTTAGGGCTTAGGGTTTCAGGGTGTAGGGGTGTCGGGTTTAGGGTTTCAGGGTGTCGGGTTTAGGGTTTAGGGTTTCAGGGTTTAGGGCTTAGGGTTTCAGGGTGTCGGGTTTAGGGTTTAGGGTTTCAGGGTGTAGGGTTTAGGGTTTCAGGGTGTAGGGTTTAAGGTTTAGGGTGTCAGGGTGTAGGGCTTAGGGTTGCCCTAGTTACCCTTGTTACCTGAAGCAGGCTACCAGGCCTCCAGAGGTGTTGCAAAGGGGAAGCATTGAAACCCTGAACCCCCAAACCACGCAGAACCGAGGGGCGTACCATGGCCCGTTTTTGTCTAGAAGACTTGCTTCATCATACCTGCCATCGATGTAGAGTCGGAGCGCAGGGCTGGTGGAGGTCAACATTTGCAACTTGAGGGCTTATGGCTTATGGGTTGAGGGCAACTCCCCACGTCTTCAATACTATACCAACGAACAAAACTACGTTCCAAGAGTCTGAGAATTCTTAAACTGAAATTAAAAGCACTGGTGCATTGGAGTTAAGAAGCTGTAGTGTCTACGATGCTCGATCAGAGACAAGAGTGGGAAGCTTGAGCAGATGATTAGAAGAGCCGCGCGACTCTGTCTGGTAAATTCCTGTGCGGTTCCTGGGTCGACATGAAACCCCAGAAGCCTCCAGTTTCTGGTCTTAGGGTTCATTGGTCGACTGCTTCTGGCAATCCGCAAAGGAATCCCTGTCCAGTTCTCTACGTTCAAGCTTTTCTACATGGGGGGGTGGGGTAGCTAGAAGTAGTGTTACTTTTGTAGGTGTCCTCACTCTAATTAGGACTCCATGGATCGCACTGTCCAGGTACAGCAGGGCTCCTGTTTTGAAATCCTCCAATGTGCAAAGCCAACGAAGCTCTTCCGTGACCGAAGCAGGTGGAATAGCCAACCAAGCAACTGCACATGATAATCCTGAGCCCTGAACACCAAACACCCCAAGCCCTGAACTCAACACCTTATAAACCCTAACACCCTAAACCTCTAAACCCTAAGCCCTAAACCCCGAACCCTAAACCCTAACCCCTAAACCCCTAAACCCCTAAACCCTCAACCCCAAACTCGTAGCCAAAGGAACCTCGAATGATCTCCTCGTTCTTCTCCTTCTCACCCGACTCTTGGTCAAAGACATCCTTCCTTGGACGTCTGGAATTTTAGGGTTTAGGGTTTTTGTTTTAAAGTGTGAAAGTGTGGGTTTAGGGTTTAGGGTTTAGGGTTTAGGGTTTAGGGGTCCTAATAGTTTAGGGTTTAGGGTTTAGGGGGTGTCCGGGGTGGGTCGAAGGGTTTTGGGCTTTCCACACAGAGGACCCCATAACGTTAGCGCTTCGGGGTTCGGAGCTGTAGGGCCTTAGGTCTGAGAACTTTGGCGGGGACTTTACCTTTTGGGGCTCTATAGGGTCTATTTGGGCTTAAGGTAGCAGGGCTCTATAGGGTCTATTAGGCTTAAGGTAGCAGGGCTCTATAGGGTCTATTTGGGGTTTAAGGTAGCAAGGCTTCGCAGCTTTATGACTCTATGGAGGCTTTACATGCTTGGTCTCAGAATGGGCAGTAAGCGCACGGTACTGACGGTAGCTATTCCAAAACAGTAGCAAGCCTCAACATTGACAACATTCGCAGCTGCAAGGGAAATCCTGGTCAAGGATGACGCTCCTCGCTAGACGTTGGACCCAAACTCCAACCCAAGCACCTTAATATAAGGGCCTTAATAATTGGAAATTATAGTATAATAGACCCCAAAAAACCCTATTCCAAACTGTTAAAGCACCCTAAAGCCCCTCCCCACACTGGGGCTCCCGTCTTGAGCTTGAAGTAAACGTCGTAGATCTTCTCCTCCTCGTGGGGGCAGTTCTCTAAATTTAGGGTCCCCTTTTTTTGCGTCCCCCAATATAGTACGGCACCCTGATAAAAAGGACCCGACAAGGAACCCTGAACGGAACTCTCATAATTTTCAGGGAGGCCCGTGAAAGAGTCCGAGCTCCGGGACCCAGGGCAGCAATACGGCCACCGCCACCAAAAAAGTCTGCATGACAAGACTGAACTGATGTAGACATCGGTACAGTGCTTGGAAGGAAAGGGACACCAAAGCCACCCAAAGCCTCGATATAAAACAATCTTACAGGACCGTGACAGCAACCACTACACAGCCCTTACAAAGCCCTAAACCCCCACAATCTAAACCCACACGCCGAAGCCCGTAGAAAAGAACTCCGCCTCTGGCTTGGCATCGTCCACGACGACAAAGAAAGGTGCTCGCTGCACCTCTCCACTGGTTTGGGTGCATAGGGGAGCTTTAGCGGTTTACAGTTTAGGGTATTGCAGCTTTTACAGACCTTATGATGTGGCAGTGTGCGATGATACCTGAAATTACATCGTCTTATACCAGATTCCGCTTGATTCCATTGTGGTTTCTGAAACTATACCGAACTCTATGTACTGTAATGCTATAATCCTATAACTTCACCCTCGACCGTAATTCCAATCCTTGCATCCCTAAACACCAGCTTAGACTTCGTTCTGCTATGCTAGCCTCCCCAAAGCGACCCACAAAACAAGAAAAACCCATGAAGACCTTCTAAAACCCCTTAAATCCCTGATTCCCTGATAAACGCCCTGTGAAGCCCTTACCGCCTTGTGCTTTTGCGCCAGCACGATGCCTTCGGACGATGGGTCCCCTGAGCCACGGCGCTTTCGCCCTGTGATGGGTTTGAGTATTATGTTTTATCATTACTATTATGATCAGTAGTCCGGTTAGTACTAATATCATTACTATTGGTACTGCTGTTAGTTCGAAGGCATCTCAAGCCCGCGCCGGTTCACCTGTGCAAGCCGCTATGCAGTACATAGTTTAAAGTAGTCAGGGGCTGCGTGCCCGAGCCCAGACACGACTTAATTCACGATCGTTAACGATGGCAAAGTTAGATATACCCGAAAAGCCCAAGGCTCACCTACCAACCCGAGGCTCTGAAGCGTTCAACGAGAGCCATGCCACGCTCATCGGCGACGATAGTGCGGTCAATCTTGTCAACCAAGTTGTCCTTCTGAATCCTCAGAAGTGACATCTGGGTTCAGAAAGGGATGGCGTTTCGTAAAGGTGTCAATTTGCGAAGCAAGTAAATTGTGTTTGTCTTTGAGGCTGCTAATTCAGACTGACACACGCCTGAAAACTCGCGCCGGTACAATGCCAGCGGCTGCTAGCGAACCAGGGCCCCTATAGCCCTGTGGATCAAGTTACCATGTCTACTCCTCCATACACGCAGGGCACGAATGCGGCATAACGATCAACCTCGAAACCCTGAGCCCTGAAACCAACCCGGGAGCCCTGAAAACTAAACACCTACTAGTAGAAAACCCCCTAAACCCTAAACACCTAAGTTTCTCTACAGCTCGGTCCGACTCGGAGCAACCTGAACTCTCCAAGCCGGCCTGGAAAACCCCATTGGCCTGAATTATTGTATAGCCAAGCCTTTTATCATCCTCTTCGGGGTTTAGGGGTTTAGGGGTTTAGGGGTTTAGGGTTTAGGGTTTTAGGGTTTAGGGGTTTAGGGGAAATAGGGTTCTCATCCTCTATCAGGTTTCTAGAAGGGAGTGTGTGTGTGTGTGTAAGAGCTCTATGAAGGGTTCTCGAACGGCTGCAGGAAACTACGCATAGGCCCCTAAGTAGTTGTAAATTATAAACCATAACAGGGAACTACTTAGGGGCCTATGGGTAAAGGGCATCCCATGTCGGGCCACTGCTTCCAGACGAAGTCGCACTTCTGGCAGGTGCTCCTGGGGCTTGAGATTCAGAGGTTGGCACTGGTTGTTCTTGTTGTGGGTTGGGGCTCTGCTTGGGTTTCGGGCTTCCGTTCTGGGGCAGAAACTAGAAGCCCCAAGCCCCATGTCATCAGAGTTTCATGGGTGAGATCTGAGCTAAGCAGCCAAGGCATGTCTGTAGAGCCTTGAAATCCCCCAATACCCTCCAGCTCTTACAGCCTCCGCTGCTCTACTATGGGGCCTGAACGGAGCCCCTCCTACTCATACGTATACTACCCCAAATTCCGACTCCAAGTGTTCCGGCGCCCACTCTCACTCTCCGACATGCCAGGCGAGACTCTAAAAGCCCTAAAAGCCCTAAACCCTATAACCTAAAAGCCCGAAAAGCCCTAAAAGCCCCAGATTCTTGGTGCTTAGTCGCTTGGCGGATTCCAATTATTACAACCCCCCAGATTAACCCCTCAGCCCTCGTGACTGGCTTGTTTTTTCAGGCGTCCCTGGTGCATAAACATGTGTACGTGTATGTGCGTATATGTATATATATATATATAGAGAGAGAGAGAGAATTACAGAATGCCCGATCTGATATATAAGGCTGTAATATACATGATTGACAAGCTACTATGATAAACGAAACTGCACCGGTCCCGTCGGAGTAGATCTTCTTCACGAAAGCGACCTTCCGAGACATAGCCGGAAAAGGGGCTCCAACAAACCCAGGTAACCATAGTGCGAACAGAGCAGACAGCACAGAATCATAGCGAGAGCAAGGGCTTCTACTAGGACTAAGACCAGAACCATCCGTTTACACCAGTAGTTCAACTTTAAAAAGGGCCCAGGAAGGACTGATTTTGAAGGAAAGCCGTGCCTTCGTGGCGAAACTCCTCTCTGCTGGCAGGAACTGAAGCCTTCGGCAAAGGTTTTAGGGATGCAGGGGCTGAGGACTCTGGGCTTTATGGCTCTACGGTGCAGGATGCGAGAATTTTTATGCTTTCGGACGCAAGGCTTTCGGGTCTAGAACATCTTAAATGTAAACCTCGAACATCAAGATATTCACAAGCACACACATGACTCCTGTGTACAGAGAGATTGAAACACAGAGAAAGAGAGAGAGAGAGAGAGAGAGAGAAAGAGAGAGAGAGAGAGAGTGAGAGAGAGAGAGAAAGAGAGAGAGAGAGAGAGAGAGAGAGAGAGAGAGAGAGAGAGA
>CAJNJA010088752.1:302-20037 GCA_905231915.1 Symbiodinium necroappetens
CTGGCATCTTCTCTGGTGCTTGGGAACGGCTGCGCAGGGCCCGCAGAACTCGAGTCGGTAAGCTTCAAAAACACCCAGGCAGGGACGGAATGAACATAATGTACAATATTTAACATATATAATATACAATATATAATATACAATATATAATCTATAATATATGCAAAAATGGATCCCGAAGGAGCTGGCCAAAGGTCGCCAGCGTGGCGAAAGCTCCCTTCTTGAACTCGAAAAGAGCCGCGCCAGAGCCATTGCGCACTTTGATCGAGACCTCGAACCAAGTAGCTGCGGCGCTTGCCGACGCAAGGCGATCTGTATCGATCTGTTGCGATGCCAAGCTGCGGGAACCCCACCGTGGAAGGAGTCCGCCAAGGGCCTTGTCAAACCTTCAAAAAGTTAGTGCGGCTTGCATGCGAGGCAATTCAGGAACGGCATGCGGCGTTGATGACTGTGACGAAGGTGCTGCCAAGGGTCAAGGCAGTTCTCGCGGATGATGCAAGCAGTCCACCTCGGTAAAACTTCGCAGGGTGAGAGAAAGGGGGCATGTATTTGGAAAGTGGAAATAGCACCAGTATTGGCTGGAGGCACGTTCATGGCAAAACTTGTAGGGTGTACGTGTTCCGAAAGGTTGCCTGCCCTTAAATCCCTTAGGTTGAGCCTCCCCCAGGAAGGCTGCATGACGCTGGCTGGTGTGCAAAGGCCAGCCGAAGCCAGGAACGCTGACACCAGTCAGCCTGCACCAGCCACAGGAATGAGTCGGAATGAAGTCCTTGTAGCAAGATGCTTCAGACGTGTGACATTGCAGGAAAAGCCTCCTTCCCAACCAGCCATGTATATGACGTGACAAACATAGCAAGCACCAGAAGACCAGAACCTTATGATCCCGTGAAGCACACCTGAGCTTTGGCCCGGGCTCCAGCCACGGTGCTGCGTGGCGCGCCATGGCTTCAACAGATATTTCCCAAATCGCGCAGTCCGTTCCACGGCTGGAAGCTCGTGTTAGCAGCCTTCGTGCAAAAATGAAGTCGGGGCTTCACACTGGACTCAATTGGCTTGTCTCGAGCACGCTATGTGTGCAGAGCTGTGCTGCAAAGCAACGACACCCAAATTCCGAAAGCCTGCATCCTAGAGGACACGCCCAGTCGCAACCGCTAGCATTGACAGTTAACGGGAACTATGGACCCAACAAAACTTCTGCCTGTCGTCGTCGCGTCAAGAACTGACTTTTTTGTTGATGCCTCAGGCTCCGGCACGGTAGAGCATGGCATAGAAGCCATAATTCACTCCGTGCCTGGGACAGCCAAGGCCAATCTTGGCGGCTGCGAAGCCTGAACTAGTGCCATTCCGGAAAACAGCAGGAAAACCTGCACATCTCCTCCGGCTCGTTGGCGTCTGGCTGCACTCGGGTGAGGTGCCTCGTCCGGCAAGGACGCAGAAATGCCAGCAAACACGGGCACCACGGAACCCGAGAATAACCACCACACTTTTTTCTTTCACCGCGTATGGAAGTGTAAAGGTGGCATTCCGAGATGGTCCCCCCGAGCGAGTCGGGGCCAAATGCTCCCAAAGCCTCAGGCCCCTCTGGGAAATCCAAAACCGAAAACGATGTCGCACTGATGTGCCTGGCGAGAAAAGTCCCGCATCGTAGCGAGTGAGAGCGGGAACTCTCGGCCTCACCGCACACCACTCGGGCCGTCGGTGAGGGAGTACTAAAAGATAGCACTGGGGAAAGAAGTGAAAACCCTTCAGGAAGCGGTTGACACGGAGACGATGATCCGGAGCGAATCCCTGGCCGTCCGGGTGCATAAGCTCGTCAGCCCATTGGTTGAAGTCCCTCTTCACGAGAAAGGGCGCAAGGGTGAGGCCCTTGCGGTGCAAAAGGAGCATAGCGCATCTTTCTGGACTTGCTGTCGAGAGAGAAGAGAGTAGATGTTCCCCTGGTTGTCTGAGAGCAGGGGAATGATGGGAAGGCGCCTGAAGGCGTTCGTCCTTATCATTCTTTTCAATGAGGAAGGCTGTAGGGACTAGCGTTCCCAGCATCTCCAGGGCCGCGATGCGGCGCTTCGGGTGGCGTTCCTCCACGACCTCCCGAAGTGCCGGTTCCACAAACCTGGCATGCCGCCTCCAGTCCGACGACGCTCCGAACAGGAATCTTGGGGACTGCCAGACTCAATCAATCACCTGGTCCGCCTGCGCGGTGTTGTCATCATCTCCCAGGCTGAGGCGGGCCACCGTCTCCTGCATCTCCTCCAACTTGGCATAGACATCGTCCCTGGTGAAATGTTCGACGATCTCTGCCTTGTCGTCACTGGGGTCGGTCGTCACGTCACGGGTGCCAGGATCGCGGCGCCATCAATCTCCCGCAACTCCCTTGCTGCCGCAAAGTCCTCAACAACAGTCCAAGCTTCAGCGGGAGTAGCTGTTGCGGCCATGGCGAGCAAAGGCGAGCGATGGGATTTTTTGATGCAGGGACACAAGCAGCTTGAGCCAAAATGGCATTCGCCATTGTGACTCAAGCGTATTCCTGACATAAGGCATTGCACGGGCGCAGGCTGGTTCAATTTGCCATAATATCGGAGACTCAGCTCAGCTATCGCATAGTGCGGCTCAGGAGCGGGGAAATGCAGACACCATAGGGGCATTGCGACCGCAGTGAGATCACCTCCCAGTCGCATGGGGCCTTCAAGGTCCAACCAAGAACTTCTCAAAATCCCGCAACAACCATCAGTGTGCACCCTCAGCTGTCAGACATAGACTGCATAGCAACATCAGAGACCAAGGAGAGGTAAGCACTCCATGAAATCACAAGGGTCTGCTGTACAATTCGAGCGCGCACTGAAGTTTGCCAAGCCCAGGCGAGCTTCATGCACTCGCCTCGTGACGCAGCAAGCGGCGCAGCTTCAGCATGAAGTCGTCCTGTTTCAACCGCAGGCACTCGACGTCGTTATTCATCTTGCTACTTTCTCCATCGCGTCACTAATGATGCAGGTCCGGGTGTTCTTGTGGAGCTGCGACAGTGCAGCTCTTCGGTCTGCTGCATCGGGATACCAGATTACAAGGCTATTACAAGGCGCAAAACATTTTCGGATATGCCCAGGTAAGCAAACGAAAGCTCCTCCAAGGTCACATCATCTTCGAGGATGAGGACCACGGGCCTTGCAGCCGCGCACAGCAAGCAAGGACGGTGCAACTGCGCCGCCGTCATCATCGTGCCGAAAATCTCTCTTCCGAACCCAGGTCGTTCCGTGCTGGGTTCTGAGCTTCTCCAGGCGGTGGGCGTTGCTCGTTGCCTTCTACGCTCATGGGTGGCGTGTGAGTCCGATTCAGCAGCCAAATCCTGAGGGCCTGCCACATGGCCCGCAGATGAGCAGCTGCCTGGCCAGTGTCCAAGCACTCCAGTCTCTCGTTGAACGCAAGATGGACTGCTCCATGAGAATCTCCGACATTACACGATCAACGATTGCTGAGGGAGCGTCGCAGCCAATTGTGCCCCGCCCATAGTTGTCTAGATACCTGGGTCCACGTCACGTCTGAGCCTACCAGACTACCACACTCCATTGAGGAAACTACACCACGTCGAAGCGAAGAGCAGTTGAGGCCGGCCTCCTCGCTGTAGTCTCGCTGCTGTCCTTCAGAAGCCTGGCTTTCACTAGGCCTAGCAGTGGAACGTGTCATGACGTGGGGAGGGGGTCAAAGCCCATGGCAGCGTCTCACCGTGCTGCTGTTCCCAAAGAGGCTGGCTAGTGGCGACAGAGTTTGCAAACTGGTGCCGACTGCCAAGTCGGCTGGCCTTACCATGTTCTGCTTTGCAGCGGAGAAGTTCCACAGGCGGGGCACGAGGCCCTCCTGCATCTCTGCATGCTGCGACACGCCACTGTGGCAATTTACATGAGGTTCACAGAATCACCTTTAGAGTCGAAAATCAAGGCCTGCACATCAGTTTAGCACGGATTGGCCAGCATGGGCCAGGATGTGTAGTGTAGCACCGGAAAAGCTGCCGATGCCATCTGCAGCCGCCCCGTTGCAAAACGCCACGATGGGAACTCAATGCACCCAACCCCGGTACGGCTGCACTTTCAACGTCGAAGTGAAACCTCCGTAGTTACCACAAAACCCACTATGACTGCGCCAGAACTACACGGCCTCCTGCGCCTGCTGGATGGCTCCTGGCTCGGAGAGGTCGATCCCCGGAACGCGGTCTGCACTGATGTGAAGCTCCTGGAGCGGTGATTCCAATGTGGGCGACGGAATCTACGGAAGCAGGCAGCTGTCACGAATAGTTCCCGGGTCCTCCAGCCTCCTGCACAAGCAGCACATACCGGCATGCGAGAGACACAACCACATGTGCTAAACGGAAATGCCGTGTATGCATCCCTTATCATACTTGATCAGAGGCTTCTCGGAACGACTTCAGCAAGGCCTTGGCAACTTGACTACTGTCTGGCCGGTACGACATCATCATCCCTCGATACTTTCACGAAACCATCCTGAAGCCAAATGCATTGTGGACTGCGCCCTAGGTACAAGGCTGAGAGTGGCCGGGTGTGCTCACTTTGGAACCACTGCCTGGAGATTCGTGACCACCGGTCAGCTGCAGTTGGCAGGTTTAACACGTAGACGGCCACCTCAAAGTCGAGCACAAGTCATGCAAAGTGCCACAACTCTGCACTGTCAAAGAGGCTTTGCAGAAGCAGCAAAAAGCGGATGCCTGGCTCTCGGGACTTCGATGAGACATCTGAGGGTAGGGCATGCTGGTGAAACCAGAACTCAGCTTCGTGAGCTTCGATTTGGTAGTTCATGTACCTTACAGCTTCGGGCTAGAAAGGCTGAACAACATGTCAAAGGTAGACACTGCTGCGCCCTCTTCCTGCAATCGAGGGTCGTCTGCTCGTCCTGATCGCGCTCTTCGCGGTCGTCGGTGAGCACAGGCCCTGCAGCTCTTGCTCCAGGAATCCCGTGCAAACGCAAACTCGTCTTGTAGCTTTTGGGACGAACGGACTCTCTGGAGCCTTCAGGCGGCGGATCCGGCACAAGCGAAGCGCCTTGGTCTGCTACCAGTCCGTTTGGGCAATTTGTGTGTGTGTGTGTGCTTCAACACACTGCGACAATGTACAAGTTACCTTCCAAAGTATGTACCAACCAGAATGTACCATGTGCAGCTCGTGGGCACCCAATTCTGGCAGATCACAGCGCTCGGCGTCCTGAGAGGGTCTCTTGCACTTCACTGCAGCCTTTGAGCGAAGGGCCCAAGCTTCGCGCCCACAAAAGTGAGATAACACCCTCCGCAAGCCTGCAGCGCAGGGAAAGGCGTGTCGTCAAGGTCCGGAGCTTCCCTTGCAGGGCCCGTGAATGGTGGGACATGCAGGCTGCATGCACCGTCTGTTTGTAGAGATTCTACTCAGTATCTGACCTGCCCTGTTTCTGAGACGATAAACAGTGGCTTCTACTGTTCGTCTCCGGTTCCTCTCTTCCACGGGGCTATGTGTCCAACTGCACCGGTCAGCATCTCTTTCTTTCTTTCGTTCTGCAGGGCGCAGGGGTCGGTCAGCATCTCTTGCTTGCTTGCTTGCTTGCTTGCTCGGCGTTTGGGGTTGGGGAGGAATCCCCTTCCCCTACGCGCAAGCGCTACGCCAACGTCCCGTGTCTGCCTGTCGGTGTGAAACTTGAACAGCATCTCTCCCTCTCTCTCTCTCTCTCTCTCTCTACCAGGCATGGGGTTCGGGGCAGGTCAAGCCCCTCCCTCCCCCCGCACGCGAACGCGCACCTTCGGTCCTTGGCAGGTAATTGTTTCCTGGTGGGGGGGTTCGCCCCCCAGGCTCGGCTCCACAACGAAAGGCCGTGAAAGGAAAGAGTCCCCCAACCGATGGTAGCAAACAAGCAGCAACCACAGCGTATGCAAGTTAAGGACACTAAGGCTGGGACCTGAATCGGCGGGGGAGCTCTAGCGAAAAGGTTGGGGTGCTAGGCCAAAAACGTGCTGTTTCCCCCCGTTTCATTGAGCAGGTTTTGAGTTGCCGTTGGTGGAACGAAAAGCGAATTGAGGCTCTGGGCGTCCCCCGAATTCACCACTCTCTCTCTCTCTCTCTCTCTCTCTTTCTTTCCCAGGGTTTAAGGGGCGAGTAAAGCCCCCCGGCCAATAGGCCCCCCACCTGTTATGGGGCTTTCGGGGGTGTCTGGAAAGGTATGTTTGAGCTCTGATTTCGGATATTTTTGTTTCGGAAAAGATAACAACAACGAGACAATCACGAGTATCCCCCGAGCTCAAACGTTGCAGTTTCTGTGGACACCTGAATTATTGCCTTCCTCCACATGTGGTTCAGCACCTACGGGTAAAGCCACAATGAACAAGACTGCACAGTACATGTAGAGGATGACAGCTAAGGTGTACTTCGCCGGTGTGTCGCACCACAACAGTATCACGAGCTTCCTAAACATAGATGCATTAGAGGAGTCCCCCCGGCAAAGAATCACCTTCAGGTCTGCCTTTGTTAGGGCAGTCGAAAGTTCGGACTTGCTGTGTTCCCCGGAGGGGCTACTGTGTCAAGAGGCCGACCTTTACAAAAGTACAACACTGAACACATGACAAAATGTATCGCATCACTTTAGGCCCTCTTGAAGATCAAACATGGCTGGCATGACAGGTGTCTCAAAACAAACTCGCAGTATGCAAACAATCCTCAGGTAAATTAAATGCTGAGCTTCCGGCCATGCTGCGTTAAGCTAACAGGGGCAGACACCAGTCTAACGAAACAGCGGCGAAACAAGATAACCCAAGATTAAACAAGAGTGCAGGAGAAGTTTGGTGTCCCCCGATACAAGAAGAGTGCTCACCATCACTCTGTCAGTAGTGCTCGTTGTGCCGCTCACAGCTCGTTGGTCCCCTGCTGACATGGCGCTTCTTCTTCACGTCCCCCCGTGAAGGTGCTCGGCCAACATGCGTCGTCGTCTATGGCTTTGGGCCGACATGTCCCCTTCTTCGTCGGAGGGGCTGCGGGGTCGTCTTCGTGGTACCCCGCGCGGCGAAGTCGAGGCTCTTGCTGTGTCCCCCAAGCCATGGTGTCTTTCTTGGTACCACCAGGGCTCAGGCTGCCACTGTCGTTCCCCACCAGCAACTTCTTCAGGGGTGACAGCCGCTATCCCCCGCACGAGGTTCAGTGCAGCTTCCTGTATTGTCGGCAGCATGTGCGGCGGCCACGTTCTGACTTGACGCAGGAGGCTGCGCAGGGTCTCGACTGCTCTGTACCACTCCGGGGCAGCTTCAGTGTGCATCAGGGTACTGTTCCCCGCTCCACAGTCCAGAGATATCACATTCGCCGGGTGTGTGAGCGAGTTCCCCGTCTCTCTCTCTCTCTCTCGCTTCCCGGAGCAGGCACGTTATAATCTGGGAGTCAGATAGAGACTTGTAGTGAATATTGCTTCTGTGGCTGCAGATGTCATCAGCGTTGTTGCAAAGACTCGAATAGGAGGAGGAGTATTAGTAGGGGATGACACAAGACGACGACGACGACGACGGTCATGGCGACGTCGACGGCGAGTTCGCGACCGCGACCAGGAGGGCCCAGGGAAGGCATGAAAGCTTCTAGCAGCAGTGCAGCGTGCAGCTTGTAGCCTCAGCGAACGCTGCCGTGGATCAGACATTTTGCGGACAGCGACGAAACTACACACTCCTCACAAGCCAAGTGTGGCTTATAGCCACCTATAGCGCGAATAGCGCGAAAAAGAACAGTGTCTACCCCGGGCCCGACTAAGCAAAGATGGAGCCGTGAACCCGGGGTAGCATGCGTAGTGGGGGCAAGTGCTTCCACGTAGGCACCAGTGTTGCTTCGAGCACTGGCGCCCCCATTTTGTGAGGACAGGTGCAGTTCTGCACTTCTTCAGACAAGCACGGCATCCTGCTCAGAGAGACGGCGCTGGGACACCTCCTCCCCCGCGGCCTTTGCCGTCGCGGCCTTTGCCGTCGCGGCCGCCTTCTTCTTCTGCTCCTTGACCTTCGTCCGCTCCTCCTTGTACTTTGAGAAGGCCCCCAGATCCACGTCGCTCTTGCCACCGCTCCAGTAGCCGTTCTTGAACACGAAGAGGTACCCCACGCTGGCATCGTTCACGCATTTGTTGAAGGACTTCACGGCTGGGATTTTCTCCATTCCATCGAAGGTCAGAGCCTTCTTCTCTGCCTCTCCTCCGGTGACAATGTCTGCGATGACGTTCAGTTTGCCGAGCTTGACGGCGCGCTCCTCCTTGATTAGGCCCTTCAGGTCGCCTTCGTTGACCCTCGTCATGCCTTCCAGGCACTTGCCCAGGGGGCCTTTGCCGATGTACACCAAACCTTCCAGGTTCTGCTGCAAAATCCGCTCAACGACGCCGTACGTCGCGATCTTGCCCTCGGTCATACCCACGACATTGTCCATGCACATGTGGGCAGGCACGCAATTTGCGGCATAGCTATGGTCAGCATGAGCAGTGTTCTGAAGGACCATGAAATAGGAGCACTCAGGATTGGCCTGACTTGATCTCTCCTGTTCCCCCATTTTGCGGCAGGAAGTGTACTTGAAAACCTCATCTGCGATCTCAGCTTTCGAGCCGTAGACCGAGTTCATGTTGACGTCGTTCTCCACCTGCTCCGCTTCACCTGGAGCGCTGCAACACTCTCCCATCATTTCGAGCTTGCCATACCGAGGGCTTGCCTGGCGCAATGAGTCAGCTTTGTCCTTCAAGTTCATCCCAGCAAACTCCTGCCCCGTGAGAGAAGTCGCTTCGCGCAAGTATGCATCGCACAGCGCGATCAGTGCAAACGGAACGAGGTGGCCAAGCATGACTTCCAATCCGGAGTCGACGTCGAGGCTTCCAGCCGGAGAACAGGAATCAAGTTTTGAGCAGCTTGAGCCAAAACGCGCGTTTGCGCATCCCCATCCTTCATGTTCAGGGACGGACTCTGCTTTACGAAGCTTGTGCCCCCGCTTTTCGAGTATCGAGCCGAGCGGGCGTATATTATGATATAGTATAGTATATTATCGTAGACTATATTCTAGTATTGCATGCTATGGTATACTATAGTATATGATATGATGACCATCACACGGGTGCACCGGCCCCCGTGCATCCACTCTCCTACATCACTGTGCCTAACCTTTCCGCCTGATCCCTGCCCTCATCCCGAACAAGAAACCTGAACCGAGCGCACTCACCGCCTGTTACTGGGAGTCTCGCTTGCTTGCTTGGGGGGCCGAAACCCTTTCTTTCGCCAGGACTTTGGTGTGATGTCAAAGAGATTCGAAGTCCCAATTTCGGCCCCGCCTCTCTCGGCCTCTCTGCCCCTCTTTGCCTCTCACTCTCCATCGGTCGGCACATTAACACACCGAACAACCAATTGATACACATGACCTACTTTCAAAGCTGTATGTCCGCATGTACACATGACGTAACAATCGAATTGGCATCTAGCTTCTGAAGCTGCACTCAGATAACCTCGTCCAATTAGCATTACCTGCACCTCGCAGGGAGGAAAGTGTCCAGCTATCTCTGACCAGGAATACATCCGGATTACCATCCTCAGAAAACCTCTCACTCATGACATTTGTATACATTTGTCCACTCGGAGTCTAAACTTCTAAACCCGAAATGGTTCAGCATGAACCGCCGAGTAAACTAGAGCCGCCGGGCGGCCTGTCTGCTGCTGCCTGACTTTGCGCATCCTCTGGAACGTGGCGATTGTGCGGCGACGAAAGCAAAACGGCTTCCCGCCATGAAGTGTCAAAGCTAATCATGACCATCTCAAATCCGGATTGTCCTCCCAGGAGTGATGCCCGTAGCAGGCGTGGCGCTTCACCGCCTCGCAGCGTAGCTCACGTGGTAAGGAGGCTGACGAGAATCCCCACAACCGGAAGGCTTCAAGCCCTTATGTCAGGCCTCCCAGCACCAGTTCCGGCCCTTCCAGATCCAAGAGCCCTTGGAGGGTGTCTGCGTCTTGCCTTGGTATGAGGCTTTCGAGATGCCCCAAGATCAGCAAGGCAACCCGCGGCAAAGTCTGAAAACTCCCGAGGTCGGACTTTTGTACCTTTGCCAAGCGGCATTTCTCCAAGACCTTCGAAGGCAAAAGCTTCGCGAAGCTGCGTGCAGTTCCTGACAAAGCCGCGGGCGTTTTTTCCAAAGGTTCACGTGGGTCTTCACCGGATCATTTTTTATATCAAAGATTTACAAGCCTTGCCCAGGCTCTTACCAATCCCAGAACAAGGCCCGAGACGGCATGCGTGTCCTGCATAGAATCCCACGGAAGTCCGGCTGCAGAGTCCCCGCGCCCAGTCTGCTTCCGCAAGGCGCCTCCATCCGAAGGCTTGGGCTCAGATCCCGGTTTAGAGTTTTGGCTTTGGCTCTTAAGACTCTTAGTCGTGTTCCTCAAACGTATCGCATGTGCCCCTCAGGTCTGCGATGTACGAGCCGGCCTGCTTGGATCTGTCTCCGCCTGCACCGCATAGAACCTGCGGACATGTGCAGACTCCCACAAACAAACAAAAATAAATTCTGATTTCTGCATTGATGGCACGCGACTCACAGGACTCAACTCGCAGGCTCATGCCAGTACACCCCCATGCGCTTTGCAGAACAACGCGACGCCAAGCGGCAAGACCCAAGCGAAGCAAGCTGCAGAAGGCGCCCCATGGGCACCCATGCCATGTGACGTCAGGGTTCGAGGAAATCTGGAAAGGCTTGGAGGCTTAGCGGTTTAAGCAGTTGGCAGAATGGGAAGTGCTTTCGATTGCGCCAGCTTCGAATACTATCCGGTGAAACGGAAAGCTGTGGGGTTCAAACAGAATGTTGTCATCACATGTTTTGCCAGCACACACGCATCAACAAATCTGAAGCTGCCTGCGACTCCTTTTGCGACATCCGCTTGCCCGCAGGTTTGCGGATTATCCAGCAGGCGGCCGATTCGGAAACATCACGCGACAAAACCGCAATCTGCGACGGTGTCGAACAGAAACGCGAGCAATAAAGGCAGAAGCAGTCGTCACCATTCACCATTGTAACGACTAGCGTCACCATCCTCACCTGTCCATCTCTCTCGCAGCGCAAACGTCCATAGTCGTCCAAGCAGGCACCATCACCACTATTATCAGTCTTATCGCTGAGCAGAAACAGCAGCATCGCCATCATAATTATCGTCATCACTACCGTGAGCCGTGAGCAGAATAACTAACGTAATCAGGAAAGCAATGACAGAACAGCCACCATCACAACGACAATGGCATTCAGAGCACAAATATAGAAGAGTTCTACAATGCCGCTTTCAAGAGAGGACCGTTTCCGAGTTGAATCCTGGCCCCCTGCCGGGCAGTGACATTGATAGGCCTCCGGGGGATTGTATGCAAGTTCTGTGCGCCAAATTCAGTCAGTCGGTCGGCGGTCGGCCGGCCGGTCAGTCAGTCAGTAGTCCGTCAGTCGTTTGTTGCTTCATTCATGGATTCGACCATCCCCTCACATGCAGGTAATACCGTACGAATGTATGTTTTGCAGGCAGGCATGGTGTATGTTACTTCATTGTGTATGTTGCTTGTGGCGCGTGTGCGTACATATGTGGAAACATACAAATATACAGACGTATATACATCTGTGTACCTGCCAATCTGTACACCCATACATCTATGCAGCCATGCATGTATCTATGCAAATATACATCTGTCAATGCATGTGTACATGCAAGCATCATTTTTCTGTGCAAATACACGGACAAGTATACGTAATTAAGTGAAAATGTGCTTTTGCCTGTGTATAGTAGATATTCCAGGTATGTGTGCTTATTGTGTGTGCGTGTGTGGAAATCCTGTTGCTAGGGAATTTTTCGCATCTAGCTGCAGCAATCTTTGTATGTAAGTTGAAGCATGCTGAAGTTCGTTGGGAGTTTTTGCATTATCAGAGCAGGGGAGCTGGCTATCCATGCAAGTGCCAGTCCACCGAAGAGGCTTGCTTTGGATACTGATATCCTGTCTGATCAACCTTTTCACATTCTGCCTAGCTTATAGTCTGGGCCTTGAGACCATCAATGTTCGGTGTCTCGCTATGCAACTAAAGCATCTTGTCTTTCCAGCTTCCAGGGCCCCGTCGTGCTAGGTTGTAGTGATACATGAAAACAAAAGACACAACAAAAGACAAGGTCTTCTTGAAGACAAGAAAGAAAAGTTGACAACCGGTTCCAACCGGCATCTCTCTGCGTGCGTGTGTGCGTGTCTACGTACGTGTGTGTGTGTGTGTGTGCATGTGAGCTATCTACATATACAAACACACGTCCAGCTCGTACCTCTGCAACAGAATTCCTGATCACAGCTCGTGTTGACCTCTGGTCAATGTCCATCTGCTGCTGTTTGGTTGTCTGTGTTGCTGTAGCCACACCCACTTTCAATGCCTCCTTCTAGGTGCTCTAAATGTATGAGTGTATGTACATACGTGCACATACAGCCCTGCAAATCTACCAGTATATGTATATGCAGTGTGTGTATGTATGTATGTATGTATGTATGTATGTATGTATGTATGTATGTATGTATGTATGTATACATGCACGCATGAATATATGCGCATATACATACACATAATGAATATTATGCCCTAGCATACCATACCATACTTACCATACAGGTGTATTCGTACATTCCCCATGTGTATGGGCATATACATCCACAAATCCACGAATACTTACACACGTGCGTACACATGCACACGTTTATGCCTGCCTACCTACCTACCTACCTACCTACCTACCTCCCTGCCTACCTACCTACCTACCTACCTACCTACCTCCCCACCTGCCTAGCTGCCTAGCTGCCTAGCTGCCTGACTACCTACGCACCTACTCTTTACCTGCCTAAAAACATGCATGCATACATCGCCGTGGAGGCCCCTGAGCTAGAGCAGGTGGGCCATCTTGGACGGCCGGACTCGCACTTTGGCTCAGCAATGAGACAAGCTCCGCAATAGCATGTATGCAGCGGTCATCTACAGCACAGTAACTGCTTTAACTTCTTGCTGCATTATTGTAGAACGTACTTCTAGGATGAATGTTTGGCGACTCACTCACTTCTCCTTGTGATACTTCTTCGACTCCATAAGGTCTTCCCTGCGCTCTAGATCAACGCTGCTTCGCCCGCCGGTGCTGCCGACAAACAACTTCGTGGTCCCTGGCGCATTTCCGAAAAATCGGTGACAGCTTTGCGGCACTTCATGAAGCAATTGCGAAGGACATCTGGCCGTGCCTGAG
This sequence comes from Symbiodinium necroappetens, assembly GCA_905231915.1. Taxonomy (NCBI): domain Eukaryota; class Dinophyceae; order Suessiales; family Symbiodiniaceae; genus Symbiodinium; species Symbiodinium necroappetens. Next base: position 13,549 of record CAJNJA010088752.1, read on the forward strand.
AGGTACCTCTGCCACGAGGCGGTTTCCGCCGACCCCATCCGGATATCGGCCTGGTGAAGGCTCATTGCACGAACACTGTCATCACTGACGGGCTCAGCCAAGGCCAGACAGCGCAACTGTCTGCAAACTGTGGCCAGCATCACAAGCTTCTCGGCTTCACATCAGCATGCATTACTTCATTCGTGGCCCCGCGAGTCCACTGCACTGGCAGCACATGTGACTCCACCACCCTGCTCAGCAGACTGCCAGACAGCACCAGCTCGTCCGGGTCGCTGAGAGGCGACCTTAGCGAGACATCAGCAAATCTGGCATTGTCCATTCCAGGCGTGTGAGTGCATACGCACAGATCCGAAACTCTGCAGCAGCTCGGCGGTCCGCGGCTGATCGAGGGGGGCATGCGCTTGGCGGTGGCACACCTCATGATGCCTGTTGCGATCGGGAATGCCAAGACTACTGTGAGTTGAGTATGTCATTGCAACCTCGTCTAGTCGTTATGAAAAAGACCTGTATACCTGCAAATCCAGGCAAAGATACACACAGACACAAGATGGTACCTGCTTCAGAGTAACGTGCCACTCTCCCAACGTAATCTCAAGGCAAAAAGGCAACAAGGCCTCAAGGCGACCTCGGCCACAGGTCGACCGGAAGGGCCTGAAGCTGCGGTGTCGCGCGGATCGAAAAGAACAACAACAATAGATGTATGATACTATGAATATGATATAGATATAGCTCAGCTTCGTTCGATCATTCGTTCGAAGACTGCCAATAACTTCCCGACCCTTGAAGGTGACACGAAAAGCTTCGTCCCAAATCAATTTCATCTGCAAGTCTATGGGCACCTGCGTCCTCCGCATGCCTGGCCGAACTTCGCACATTTGAGGCTTCAGGCGCGACCAGGCATGAGCAGCCGGAGTCTCAGTCTCCCTCTCTCTCTCTCTCTACCGGGACTGAAGAGGCGGGCGGACACCCACCTCTTCGCGTGCGGACGCGCACCCGAAAGTCTCGAACGGGGTTTGAAGGTCCCGCAGGGGTTTTACCCTAGGGCTCGGCTGTGCATCAGGCTGAGAAGATCCCCTCCTGCCCAACATGAAAACTTCTGCGAACTAGCATGTGGTGCAAGCCTGCCAAAGAGCCTCAAAAGACTGTGAGAGACTGCACTACAAACAAGGGCACTACTTCAAAACCCCCCGAGTTACCTGACGCTGAAATCTGTCTCTCCATCTTGTTTGCGATTCATAGAGACCCACGGGAAGCTGGCCACAGCGCTCCGACTCCGGCAGAGGACTACAATCCCAAGAAGCTGGCCTCAGCGAAGGCTCCGATGTCGACGAGGCAAGCCTGAGCCACGACGAGTGTTTGGATTCACGAAGGCACAGAGTCTGCTGTTGTCAGAAGCTGCTCACGCCTCAGTCCCCAGCCCACGCATTATCTTCAGCCTCAGCCGGCCTGTTCAGCATGCTGCAACTGCACGAAGTACACGAGATGCAATCTCTCTTCAAAACGAAGTCCGCGCTTTCCCACTACTTCTTGGCCTGAGTCAGCACCACCTTTGGGCACCCCGTGTGAAATCAATGGCAGGGCTTTGCCTGCTATTGCACAGCCGAGCTGTGCAACGCTTGTCATCTTTGAGTTTGGCGACTGTTTCGTTGCCTTCGTCGTCGTTTCAACATTGTTGCACAATTTGGTTGGTGCTGTTGCTGCTTGTCTATCTTCACGATTTCTGTTGGTAGTGCATGATTACCTCCTTTACCTATAACATCCTGTGGCCGTCATGGATCTTTCAACTCATTCCAGGAGCCAGGTGCTCTGGCTGTTCCAGCCCGTAGATAAATGCAACAAAGTGACTTCACCTACCCCGAACCCACAAAAACCAGAGATCGGCTTCAAGTTTACATTCGGCTACTCAGAGCCAGCCGCGCAAGAAGTAGTAGACGATGGCCAGAAGCTCACGCCGCGCCTGGTTGCTTTATGGTGACATGGTGTCACTCGTTCCAACAGACGATAAAGACCAACAGGGCCTCTGTAGTGAGAATTGTGAGGCATCCTGGGTTTGAGTCCGGGCTGATCAGACAACCTAACTCCATTGGGGACTGCGCCCAGCATTAGATCGAAACTGAGCCGCAGCATGGGATGTAGGATCTCAGGAACGGAATGCCAGGCAGAACGCGGAAAGACTGACCAGGCGAGCCGTGCAGTTCGTTTGGTGATCTTATATGCTGCCCGTCACGGTGTCAAGGCTCCAAGTCAGACGTCGAAAGCCGTAAAGCGAAATGTTTGCCAGCCTTCACGGCTTCTTCCACTTCAACGTTGGAACCTCAGATTTCTATGCAGATGCTCCTGTAAATAGCCTATTGAACTAAAACATCTTATGTTTTTTTTGCAAAGGTCGTGTCTCAGACTAAGTCTTGTACTCATGTTGCAGTGACTCTCTGGGCGCTTGTTCAGGGAAATTATGAAATTGCTGTCTAGTGTTGAATTACATTGCATTACATATGTCATGTATATATGTGAAAACTATGATGTAGGTAACTGTAGATATTAGGCTATTGAATGCTGATCAACTGTGAACCCAAAAATAGGTTTCGAATTGGTTGAATATGCAACACAGCTCGAGCTCGAACACGACTTAGTCAAGTACCGAAGGAGTACCACATCTTCTTGCCCAACATGTCCAACAACATTTGGGGCGTCTGACAGGGCCTCTGAATATGGCGCGAGAGAACGTGTGGGGAGACGTGTTGGAACAAATCCAAAAACTGTGTGGGGACACGCTCTGGAATTCCGGATATCCACCGATGCGACTGCTGGAAACATGCACCAAATTCCAGACTCTCTAACAATTCCAAGCGTTCCAACAGTAATGGAATTTTTTGGAAGTCTAGAACCCGGAGTCCTTGGCAATACTACAATGTGTGGAATCAACTGAATTGTTGGATTTTCGGCATAACACAATCCCAAAACTTCTCCCAACATGCATTTCAGTCTTGATTTATTGGAATGCTTGGAAACCTTTGGAATTGTGGGAATGCTAGAGTTCCAACACTTTCACCCAGATTATATGGAGCTGCACCAATCAAAGTCGCGTAAGTTTAAAGCTTCCCTTCACACCTGTTTGATAGAATTGGGACACAAAAACCGCAAGCAAACAAAACGCAATCTTAGCCTTGGCCTGCACATGCGTGGCCGGTGGCTGCATGTAATTATGTTGTGTGGTTTGCTGGCTTGTCTATGTAAGTGTCTTTAGGTTATTTGGGTCACGCTTACACGCACACAGGGCCAGATTTCACGTCCCATTCCACGCGAACCGCGAAACTTGCACATGCATGGAACCGGGCTGTACAGCACGCACTATGTCAACCTGTGACATGCTGTTGTTGGTGCCTGCGATAATTACACCATTCTAGAAGAGGCTTTTGGCCTTCCGACAGCTGTGCGTTTACACACTTTGACCACATTCGTGGACGGTGCGTGGTCACAAATTACACACTGACATACGGTCTGTGTGGACAGAACATGCGTGAACTTCACACTTATCATTGCACGGGTTAGTCCTTTGGAAGGCTACAAACGTATGTACATACATACGTACATGACATACGTGCATACATTCATCAATACTTTCACTTTGACTTTCCACGTGGCAGAGTCGATACTCGGCTAACGAACAACCTGAAAGGCAGGCATATTGCCCGGTGTCGTGCTGCATACCGTCTGTAGAAAAACAAGCACAACTCCTCTGCCCTGCCCACGTACGTAAGTAAGTCCGTACATACTTATATATGACATGTGGATACATACATACATACATACATACATACATACATACATTCTTAAATACGTACATACACATAGAGACATAAAGACATAAATGCATACATACATACATACATACATACATACATACATATATATATATATGTGTGTGTGTCATATATATATATAGGTATGCATTGTGCCTGTCTGTGTTAAAGTGTTTACACGTGCCCACTGCATTTCCAGGCATAGACAGCAGGCCTCTGTAGGGTTTTGCATTAGCCAGACCGTGCTAGGTGTAGCAAAGCGTGTAGCAAGCATTCGAAGTGCATGGTCATCTATTGATGCCTTGTTCGGGTAACTTACCACACGGACCACATGAAAACTTCTGTTTGACAACTCCTACTCTGAGTGGATAAGCTGTGGATGCTGCGGCACTGTTCCCAATCGGCCACTGGAAGAGTGTAGACAGCAAGTAATGTAGTTAAACAGCTGCTTTGGTCCAACGATCAATAGCCAAAAAGGCCTCAGTAGTCACATTCAAGAGCGGTCCTACGGACATTTACTTCATTGGTGATGGTATGGGAAGTGCAAACAACTATGGCAGCAACAGCGGCAACACACCTCCATTGCCGTCAAAGCGTCCGAAAAAGGCGGACCACAACGTTTTGGGCGTGGCATCCTTCCGAGATTTTGTGTGCAGGGCTGATGGCTACCCTGGCAAGGATTCGAGCTTCTCTCACGAGACTGCGTAATTGCACAGACTACATCGTGTTCTTAATTTGCTTGCCAACCACGTCTCAAAAGGAAACGACCAACCGCCAGAGACCAACATGTCTATGATATGAATTAGCAGGATTATGAAAATAATTTCCCTTGAACAAACATGCTGTAATGTCCTGAGGTTTCGATGGCACATTAACAAGTTAGCTGTCACACCCCTCGAAGAAATGCTGTTGTAGGGATGTAATCAAGAGCATGAACCCCAGGGTCTGCGTACCTGCACAAGCATGCACACCTTTGTCCATCAAGGCCTGCACGCCATGGACCATGGCGAGTCAAACCAGAGATAACCACAGGTTGTGTGGAATGGAACTGCAAGGTCCTGCAACGCGAAGATCTGAACTCCGGCAGGATCCACCTGTGCCCAACACGCAAGCGGAAGAGTCAATAGTTGAATCCAGAATCTAGACAGGCTTCAGTGAGCTCCTCTAGCATGGGAGCATGCTACCAAACAGACCCTCGGCATGGGTGAAATGGCCCACCCACACGTACGCACTTTCATGAAAGTCTACTTGTACGTATCATGGACTGACCCAACAGAACTGGGAAAGGAAGCACCTAGACTTGAGACGCCTTCGCAAGCTTTGACGTTGGGTGTTAAGGTTCGTCGGAACCAGATTTTCATGCCAGACCATAATCACAGCCTTTGAAGTTTACTTTGAGGTGCTCTGATAGCTCAGGGTCTGTCTGAAGTTGGGGGCTCTATGACCCTACCTACCGTGTACACGGGAGTGCAAAAGCCAGCCTTCATCTTCTGCAGTGCTTTCTGGAACGTGTACCGTGCACGCAATCGATGGAAAGAGTTGGTTGCCTGTTCAGGGTCCATAACACAAGCAGACCCCGGCCCAGGCTGCAGCCAGGATTCAGAGGAAGAGGACCGCTCCACGGGAGCTGAGGCCCACGCTAGGCAGATTGAACTAGGAAGAGCTCCTTCCCTTGCCAGGAGATGCTCCAACGAGCGCAGCCTCAAGTCTCCACTCAGGTCTGATGCTTTCTGAGATAACATGACAGCTTGCCAAAGCTGGACTCTCGCATCCGGCGACCCTAGACAGTCGGGCTGGAAGATGGATAAGCTACGTTGCAACCACACACGAAAAGTCGTCGCTCACACTTTGACGACCACATTCCGCGTAGAGGCAAGTAGCGCATTGGTGTGGGTCGAGACGGACACTTCTTCCAGCAGGACCTGCGGTCGTATCGTGCACCCGGCCATGTCCACCAACAGCGGCGAAATAAGTTGAATGAAAAAGGGTAACGATATGACCCTGGATTACATTGGACCTGTAGCTTCGTTACAGAGGGCATTCCTGACTGTAATTACATAGCAATGCTGGCACAATGGCAGTAACGACAGGATGCGGCCTTATTTGGCAAAGAAAGCAACTGTAACAGCAAGATCGTTCGGGCTCCATCCCACTCTCCCTCTCTCTCTCATGACTATGGCACAAAGATCTCCGCTGCTTGGCATACATGCTCTGAACGCCCCTGACTTCTCATCAACACTTTTTGCAAGTTGCGATATACAAGCAATCTCTTTTCAGAACATCAGCAATATCAGTGGGCTAAGTTAGAGCAGAAGCCTCTAGTTGGACTTGATTCAAGCGAGCTCTCTACCGGATTTACCAAGAGCTCTCTACTTTATCTGCCGAGGAAAACAGCTCTGGTGCAGGCCGGAGTCTCCGAACAAGCTCGACATCCACGACGAATGGATTCCATCATGTGGGTTTGCAGCGAGTTCTCTAAGGAGCATCACGCAATACGCCTTGCTGCAGGGGTGTCCGGGAGTGGGCTGGCAATAGAAGTCAAGTTGATGACCAGGTGGCTTGGCATAGCTACCAGTGTGGCACTGTTGCCCCACAATTCTCGATGTCGTCCTTGGCTTTGCTCTCCCTCTCCGGCACCATCCGCCCCGGCGTAACATGCCCAAAGTCTGGGGGGGGGGGGGGGGGGGGG
>CAJNJA010088763.1:0-20036 GCA_905231915.1 Symbiodinium necroappetens
GGGGGGGGGGGGGGGGGGGGGGGCGTGCGGATGTAGTTTTCAGACCCGAAAAATTCCTTCCAACTGGCGCTTCCCGAAGGCCGACCGAAGGGGTCGGCAGATTCTCTAGACATGGACGTACCCAGGTTTCCTGTGCTTGCGCCACGCATTTGCCGAGCGGGATCCCTCCATTATGACTGGTCTGGTGCTTCCGTTGCAGCTGCTGACGCGGTGCTTCCGTTTGTCCGACAATCCATAGAAACAACCTGTCTCTGCAATTTGGATTTCGCTCCAGCATACAATAGGTGTGCACAAGCCAGGCCACACTCGAGATAGCATGAAAGCATATTTTGAGAGGATTGTGGTACATCAACCAAAAAAACGGCTTGCATAGGCACCTCACATCAGCAAGGCAGGTGCGAGCTTTCCACGAACCAACACAGCCAGCAACAAATACAGGTTTGGTTGCCCTGGGTCTTAGCTTCTTGCCGCTTGCATGGCTGGGCCCGCCCATTTCAGTGGACGAGTTGCTGGGCGGCATAATGCAACAAGTTGTCAGAATTTCAGTTGTGCCATGCTCTCGATGGCAACGTGCTGCGGCAGGATCACCAGACTGGTTTCGACGCTTGCTGTACAGCATCAAGGTTGCTTTACCAGTTGTTGTCCATGCATATGATAAAAGGTCTGGACTGCAAGTGCTTGATGCCTTTTCGCGTGAACAAACCTGTCGAATTCATTTCCATCCAAGTTGCTCGCTACAGATTTAGATGCCAGACCGGATCAGGTTAGGTAGTTTGTAATGGAGCCTCGCCGGAAAAGCATTTTCCTGGCTAGAGTTGCCGAGCATCTTGACCGTTTCGACGACATGGTTGAACACATGACGGATGCGGTGAAGGGTGGACCACAGCTGACACAAGAAGAGCGAAATCTTCTTTCTGTTGCTTTCAAGAACGCTGTTAGTGCTCGACGGTGTGCTTTGGAGTTCGCACGCAGAGATGAAGTGCGGGCGAAGTCAGATCCGCCGGCCGGCGTTTACGTGCGAGAGTACATGGACCAGGTGAGGGATGAACTGGAGCATCTTTGCCTCGCTGTGCTCCACCTGTTGGATGGTTCGCTGATCCCCGCTGCACCGGACTCGGAATCGCTAGTCTTTTACATTAAGATGAAGGCCGACTACCACCGTCACATGGCAACGTTCGGGCAAAGGGCAGCCTACGCACGTGAGAAAGCTCGACAAAGCTACCGCGAAGCAGAATTGCTGGCAGTGAGGTTGTCCGTGATTCATCCCGTTCGGCTCGCCCTGGCACTGAACTACTCCATTTTCTTGCGGGAGCTAATGCTGCTTGGCCTATTGCACCGTATCAGAAGAAGAATTTATTGCTTCAACCCGTGTTTTATTCAGTGTTTCAGAGAAAAAATCTCGACCAGACTCAAAGGAATGACGCGACAGCGGCGCGGTCAAAAGCGCGCAGCGCCTTCGACGGTGCCCTCACCGAGCTCGAAAGCCTGGATTCGGAGGAGGCAAGAAAGGAATAAAAGGCCGTGGCTGCAGATGTCTCAAAATTGCTAAGTGTTCCTTTGTCTCTGGAATCGTTCCATATCTGACAGGACCACTACAAAGATTCGACGCTGATCTTGCAATTGCTGCGAGACGCTGCAGAGCCAAATTTGCTGTTCCATGCTTAAGCAGCTTGAGCATCGCCGACGTGTCGCGCCTGTTCGGCCGAGTCTCCCACAACTTTCGACCGTGCCCGCTGGCCTCGCTACATGCTGGATCTGAAACTGCGAAAGATGCCTTTCAAGTATGATGAATCATAGTCGAGATAGACCAGATCTGCAGCAACGAGTGGTCGGCCTCTGCATCGCGGACCATCGATGGAGACAATCTGTGCAAATGATTCTTAGGTGACGACTGTGATTTGCAGGCAAAATGCCGACAGGGTTTGCAAAGCTAGAGCGTGGAGGCAAAACCTCTGAGGGTATCAGTGCGTTGCAGCAATGCTCAGGCGATTGGCTGGTGTCCCACCTATCCTTACCATCCTTCTGGTCATTTTCCTCTCGGCCAGTGCTGTGTACCATGGCGTGGGATCTCAGCTCTCTGCCAGCTTTGCCATTGTGCTCGGCGATCCCTCACACCCTGCTGAGAATCGGGGTGGTGTTGCGGGAGCCATCTCTTGAACACACATGCTCATAGTGTCAGCCCCCTCTCAAACTGTAACTGCTCCTAGGCTGGATACACCCTGCTCGCTCCCCAGCACGCACAGATTTGAGACCGTGGTGAAATGGCTTGAATGCTCATGGACCCATGGATGTAGAATGTCCAATCTGCGTCCGTCTTGTGGCCGTTAGAGAGCGAAGCTCAGATTGGCTTCTGGGAGCACGGTTCGACAGAACTGGTGCTCTTCAGCTGGAGACTTGGACATCCCGGGCGAACACGGTAAGAATCTCCGCACCATGGCGACATGCTCTGCTTCTGCCCAGCCAAGGCACAGAAGTGGCCTGCTTGCTGGTTCGCTCCAGCTCAGTTATGTGCAAGCATCAGAGTTGTTGGTTGGGAGTGGGTTTCTGAGGGGCCGTCAATGACTCGGGGGAATGCTCTGAATCATGTTCCTGTATTCGAAGCTGGGGATCGCAAGAGAGGTTCCCCCTTCCCCACACGGAGCACGGCCCGAAGAGATGTTTCCTTCCATTGCCAGATCAGTTACCTTGCCGCGGTGCTGCGCGGCCCAGGCGGGGCAGCCACTCCCACTACGTCCCGACCGGACCGCAGTTCCCGAGTCCTTTGCCATGTCAGGCTTCGTGCCGTTCGGGTGGTGCCCAACCGAGGAGGTGCCGCTGCCACAAACAAAGTCCATGCATGGGTGTCTCTGCGACTTGATGTGCCACGGCAGAATGCATTTCTGAGATGACTGCGCAAAGGCCACAACTTCTACCGCTAGCCAGTATGACAGGCATTAAGCGACTGATGCAGTTCAGGCTCCGAAACTGCAAGATCGCAGCTGGTAGCTCATCTATCATTTAACAAGCTCACGAGAGTGTGTGAGACATCGTGAGACAACGAGACCTTCTGTTGGGATCACAAGCCTCACATTGCAATATTGCAGGCACCGGGGCATGTGTCACGGCAGCATGTCGTAAAGCTTCTTAGACGTTTGGAACAAGAGCGCAAGGAAAGGTCAAGCAGATTTGCTGCTTGTGTCTCCTCCATGTCGGCAGCGACGTAGACCGCCATGCAACGATGCCATGGGTGCAGCACCAGCCTGTAAGTTGCATTTCGGGAGCTGCCAGAGCTCGCGTCCCTCGAGGACATCGGATTTCGCTTCAAATTCTATGAAGGACGCGTGATCGTAACCAGTTGATATTACTAGTGACTGTGCTCTTCCAGTGGTGGTGCATTGGCATTGGTGCAGGAGCCCAAGGTTCTGGCCTGTTCAGACTCCTCTGCGCGGCGAGCGCTCTGAGTCTTGCACTGCCTCCCCAGACCTTACTTTGCAAGTTCTTCGCACACGGCGCCGGAAACGGGTGTGTGAGGCATGCCGGGGTGATCCGGCACTGCATCGACCGAGCGACCTTTAACAGAATCGAGCATGTCTGGGCTGTGAAAGCGCCCGGCGACGGTGCGTATCGGCTGAGGCAGCTGCCCGAAGTACTCCCACTCTGCTATGGAGCTGGTAGGAAAAGCAAACTCCAGAACTTCCAAAACGTCATGACGGAAAGGAATGGGGCCTGTGAGCCTGGTTTTAGCTTGCTGCTACTGGCGCCGAATGTGACTTCCTCGAATGTGCCACAAGACGTCCACGATGCAGTCCAAGGCTTCGAGGGGTCCTTCACAGAGTATGAGCTAGAGCTCGGCTACGAGAATTTCGATTACAAGGAAGTCTTGACGCAGTTGCTTCCATCGAATGTGGCCGTGCCCATGGGTTACGAAGTGGTTGGACACATTGCTCACTTCAACTTGCTCCCAGAGCATTGGCCACATCGCCATGTCATCGGCCAGGTCGCCAGCGTCTAACGGATCAGTCCTCGAACTGTTTGGTGATCAAGTGTCCTTTCTACCGCACTGTCACAGGTTTTGTTGGACAAGGCCAGGAACGTGCGGACCGCCGTTGCAAAGCGGAGTGCGGTCACAGACGAATTTCGCACGTTCGACATGGAGGCACCGTTCAAAATGCAGCTGTGGTGTCCCGTCGCAGTCGCTTCGCTCGTCTGTTGGGAGGTAATTGCTGGTGAAGCAGACACCGTCGTCGAAGTGACTGAGTTCGGACTCAAGCTCCAGTTCGACTTTCGGAAGGCCTGGATGGCCTGGCCATAGTCTGGCCGGGTTTTTGTGTTTGCTTTCGGGGAGGTCTACTGGAACTCCCGTCTGGCCAGCGAGCGCGGGCGCATTCTCAAGGAGTGCCGGCAGGGTGAGGCACATCGGCACGAACGTTTTGCACATCAGGTGAGAGCCCCAAACCGCCTCAGAGGCTTTCATCGACTTGGCCGGCGGCGTTGGGGCTTTGGCACTGCTTTGTGCAAGGCCTGTCGCATCGTGAAGTATGTGTTTCTTATCCTGATTCTCAAAGCCAAAGTTGTTTTCGGAGATCTGGTCCGCAGGTATGTTGCTTCAGGAGGTTGTATCCTTGACTGTCCAGGAAGGGATGCCACGTCGTGGTGAACGATCTCAATCCGGAAGCCGCCGCCGCTGCGAAACAGAATGCTCAGAGGCTGGGTCTCCGCATCAGGTTTGGCAGAGAGCAGGGTCCCAACATGGGGCGGCTTTCTTAAACGGGTCCTTTGTGTGTGGGTTTGGGTCCTTGAAGCGAATCAAACGCTCCTTCTCCTCAAGTTCCCCCAGGAATCGATTGAGCGTGGATGTTCTTCAAATGGATGCCAGCCTTTTGCTCCGGAGCCTCCTCCGCGGAAACTGCGACCCGGGCCTTCCGGGCCTCAGCCCAGCTCTGCTCCAGGCCGCTGGGGCCTATCTTTTGCAAGTATATATCTTATACATTTATGTGTTATCACTTAGATCTGTGTATATACACACACTCACACACACACACATATATATATATATACATACATACATACATTTTAATCAGTGTGTAATTATGTGTTGAGGTCAACACCACTCGCCTCTGCTTCAATCTGCCAGAACTTGCGCACCCTGGCCTGCACTAAGTGGATGGCAGGAGATCACGCGAAGAAAACGAGTGGCCCTTGGCAGGTTGGAGCTGTTTTCAAGCGAGCTGCGGCCTCTCCTTTCAGACACTGGAGTCGAAGGCCTCTCAACGGCAGAGGCGGGGGGCAGGAGCTTCGTGGAGTTCTGGTGTGCCAATCAGGGAAAGCGTGGATCTTTCAGGAGGGCTTGCGCAGATTCTGCGCGTACTGCTACACCTTCGACTACTCGGAGGAACAGGTTCTCAAGCGCTTAGAACACCTGCTCAACTACCTTCCACAAGCGACAAAGGTTCGCAAGGTGCGGCTTGTAGCCCCAAGGAAGATTATGTATTGTGTCAAGCTCGATTTTTATCTGCGAGCAACCAACAGTGACAGCCGGAAAACAATGGATTGTTGCGAGAGCACTATGTGAGCTTGTTTTGTCCCTGCCTCGTGCAAGAGTTGGGACGTTTAACCGGCCGCTCGGAGGCCCCGCAGACACAGCCCTCCGGACTCAGACCTTGCTCAGGAGCTTTCGACATTGCGGTCCTCCATTGACCCGGCAACTCGGCTTGGACCCAGCAATTGCTCATGCTGAAAACCGCGCCGCTGAGGCCGGGCTCCCCGTGGCCGTGGAGGCACCACCCGCCGGCACCCAAAACCACTCCACAAGCCTCAAAGGCTCAGAGGAGAAGGAGAAGGGGAGAAACTGCCTGTAAGGTCTCGGATTTGCTCCAGTGGTGTGCCAGCTGCAAAGGCTACAAACCGCCCGGGCCTTGGCGCCGCCACTTCCGGGGGCAGTGCAGTGTCCCTTGTTGCGCCCTGCCTTTCTAAGGCCCCGGGCACATCACTGCTCTACCTGCGGTCGATGTGTTCTTAGGCCGAGCGGAGTTTCAAAGACGTGTTTTCCTTCCCCTTGTGGGCTTGGGCCAAGCCTCTTGTGACTGGTGCCATAGTTACTTGCTGTCCAGAGCCTGTAGCGCCATCAAAGTCCTGTCCAGCTCTTGTGCGAACAGTTGTACCATGCGCTTGAAGCCTTTTGTGCCGTTTGTATTCGCAGGAGTTTCCTGGTTTGGGGTCATCACTCCTCGGACATTTCAGAGGGTGCGACGTTCTAGGAAGTAAGCCGCCGAAGAAGAAGAGGTTTTTCTGAAGAGAGTTTTAGATGCGAGTGCAGCCAGTGCTTGGCCAGTATGGATCACCACTGCCCGTGGACCAACACATGCGTGGGCAGCGGGCTTGGCATTGCCAGTGCAGGAGGCTTGGGGACCTCAAGGGCTTCAGTGGCCGAGGTCAAATCAACATGAAGCCTTTCGTCCAATTCGTGCACTTCGTGCCTATCGCGACCTTGCATGCGGTAAGGAACTCGGGAACCCCGAAGAGAGGCTTCACAGCCCTCAAAACACAAGTGCCTGCCTGCTCTGTGCAGCGACTGAGTTGGGCGTGCACTCCGAACTGTTCATTCTCCTGCTTTATGCTGCGAACTGAGACCCGACATGGCGGACCCACATTCCTTCGCGAGCTTGTGTGAACTGTTCGCACCGGACTCCTTCACAACCCTGAGGGATGGAAAAACTCACGCAAGTCCATGGACTTCGTGAGGATTGTCGTCCGACTTCGGATTCTGCTAGCAGCCTGGAAGTCTGCAGCATCAGCTTCATGCGAGCTCGTTGGTTGAAACGTGCGGTCTTAGGCTGAACTTGCACGTATTTGGTCGTCGATCGATGCCGATAGAAGATCAAGCCAAGCGCTAGCAAAGCAGGTGAGCCACTAGTGACTTGTTTGGCTTCGGTCGTTTGTCTTGGCAGTGGTAGCAAGATCCATTCAGTAGATCACGGTCAAGTTCACATGATCCCGCAGCACTCCAATGCACAGCTCCATCTTGCGAGTGCATAAGTGCTTCAGGCTGGGTCTGATCGCCTGGTTCTGCTGTTTGGTGGTTCCTCGGCTTCGAGCATCGGTGAGCTCCAGGATTCCTGTACCAAAATCTGCACAGCGACGAGGTCATGTTGTTGGTAGGCACACTTGCCTGGGAGTGCCGTGCTCGGCTGGTGAAGCCTTTCGGGTGGCCCAGCTGTCGGATCCAGCTTGAAGCCACTCGAGGATGGAGCACACGGTGGTGGGCAACATAAGCATGATCGAGGTGGGGTCGATGTTGCCTGCTCTCAAAAGTGCACTGGCGGTGTCTACTACTGTAGTTGGGGCATCTTTCCTTGCAGATCACTGGGTAGCTCCGGGCTAGGAGTTTGCTGTGTTGCATGATGGTATTTTCCTTTCCTGGGCGAGAGGAGTATGTCCTCGAGAAGGCAGAGATGCGGCGGCGGAGAACTGGGGAGCGAAAATTTGTGCCTCGGAGCTGAGATGTTGGAGTCCCAAAAAGATTTGCGCACATTTGTCGACACGCGGTTGTTCATGTCAATGTGCATACGGCAGCCCGGATGTGCGCCAACAAAACCGATGAAACGGCTATGGTGCTCGTTGTGGGCGTGGTGGGTAAGCGCCTGGTAAGGTGCTGCTGACCATGTAAACGACACCAGGTGTTGACAGTACTGTGACTGTATGGATGAGTCTTGTTTCGAATTTGGAATTTGAGGAAAGGATGGCGATGTTCTCTGTCGATCCATGGTCGTGCCCATGCGTCTGCCAGCCTCGAAGTTTCGAAGACACACCAGAGAGCTTTGCAGACTCAAGGTTCAGCCGGGCTTGCAACAGCGTGTCTCAGGACAAGCAGAGATCACAAGACAGAACTAGTGTACATATTGGACAGGGCTCAAAGCACTCAAACCAGTGGACGTGCAACCCTGACGCTGATGGCTGTTGGATGCTGTGGACTTGTAGGCCGTAGGCTAGAAACACGGCTTCTCAAACATCTTCTCAGGCCCGAAGCAAGTTTGACCAACCTGCGATGGATGACCTTTCTCCCACATCTGAGTTTGAGGTGTACCCCTACGATCTTGGCCGCAAGGAAAACTTTGCCGCCGTTTTCGCCTCAGCTTGTCGCATCGATGGAGACACGAGTGTCCGCTTGCTTTCGGTGAATCGTAGTGCATCTCAGTCTTCACTATCATTATGCAGGGGTCACGGAATGGCAGCAATGAGAGCGTTGCCGGAGGTACTGGGTTCCAGCTTCTCTTGGCTTGTCCCCGGCCTGGCGACGCCAGGAGAGACCCCGTGTGCTCCAGCAAAGCAGTGCGCAAGCAGAGCTCTTGAGCTTTCTTAGCTTCGAGTTCGGGGCTCTTTCTTGAGGACACACGCGCTGGTGCGCCAGTCCTTGTGTGCGGAATGACCTCATGAGTATGTCGTGTCGTCTTGCTCTTGCACTAAGAGCAACCAGTTGTCGTTCGGCATGTCCTGTGGTGTGGGTCCTCTCTCTGCTGTTGTTCATGCAGCCATCCTTGCGAGGGTTGTTTCGCGGAGCCGAAGATTGCACCGCTTCAAGAAGCGATACAGCATTTCACATGGCGGTTGTTTGCACCACATGCGGCATGTGTTCTTAATGCTGAGGGTAGTCAGAACACAAGCTGACAGAGAGTCTTGTCAATGTCGAAGCATCGGTACTTCATCGGGGAGTGTTTGCGCTGTTGACCCCATGTCCTAGCTGCCTTGCAACTTGATGTGCAAGCCACCCTTGAGATTTCATTCGCCTGCCCTTTGTCCTGAGTCTGTAATTAAAGGAGAGCCTGTTTGGCCACCGGTGCGGGCAGGCCTTCGCACTCACTCATGAGCCTCCTGCATCTGCAGTTTGCTGATACGTGGGCTTGGAGTCCGGTCGCGATTGATGCCAGGTTGCACACATTTCGACATTAGCACAGAGCAGATCGCCCAAAAGATGGAAAAGCTCCAAAGGTGGATGCGGAGGGGCTGGTTGAACGTGTGCGGATAGCTTTGTGATGTTGCCTCAGTTCCAGCGGACTGCTCTAGAATCCTCGAGAAGCTCTTGACATGTGATAATGCATGCTTCCGTGTGTTGGGCCTGGCACAGGAGCATGGTCATGCCTGTGCGGGAGCACTTCACGGGAGAAGGACAGAGACAAGCCGCAGCAGAGCTGTTGGATCGGGAAAGCCGGACTGGCGAGCCAACGTCTGGAGCAGCATTCGTGTGTTGTGTGCTCGTGGAAGGACGGTGTTGCCTCAGCTACTGGTCCCGAGCTCGGCCGTTTTTTGTGAGCCCGACACAATCGGGGCACTCTTCGGTTGCATGAAGTTGTTCCCGTTGCTGAAAGCAGTTGGCCTTGCATGCATGTCGGGACTAGGTGCTGGATTTGCTATCGGTTTGGCTGCTGCGCGGTCTGCGATTGCGAGGCAAGAGCCCTCAAGCCTCAAGACTCCCCTGGCAAACCCTAAATCCTAGACCCTAGTGAATTGGAATGTCCGAGTGTGAGAGCTGAAGCCCGAGTGAGTTGAGGACTTCTAGCGTTCAGCGTTTAAGAATGTGGTGACTACGCCTCGCTCTGGCCAATATGTGCCTTCGCCGAACCCGGAACCTCACCAGGCTTGTCCGAGTTGTGAGTGCTGAAACCCTAAGCCCTGGCCCTGGATAGTGGGTGATCCTCTTCGCCTTTGTGTTGCTAGAACCTGGAGACCCGACGAGAAGACACTCTCCTGCCTTTCTTTACTGGTTGCACCACTGCAGAGTGTGTTCTGCCCTGGGGCTCCCCTCCAATCTTCAGTTCTCTCGAAATCCTTGCGGTGCGACTTGGCCAGCTGGGGGTGAGAAAAACACCCAAAACCCTTAACCTAAACCCTTAACCCTCCAAGTCTTGGGAGGCCTGCGGTGAAGAGCGGCTCAGCGTGGAGCCGGGACAGGCCCGGCCCGAACGAACCGAAGCACGGACATACAGTCAGATAGATAGGTAGGTAGGTAGGTAGGTAGGTAGATAGATGGATAGGTAGTGTTGCATAGCGTAGTAATGCATACATAACATTGTGCCATAAAGGGCCCTGTCACTGCCCGGAAGACAAAGCCAGAAAACCCCCACTGCGACAATCCGAGCTGTTTTGTGAACTTACAGCGAAGGCCGTGCTAGTTTCCAAGTCTGAGGGCAGCTGGGCGCATGGTCCGACACCTACGAAGGGCCTTGAAGCTCCGCATGTCCATGGCACCACATCAGGGAGGAGACCGGGCCTGTTAAGGCTGCATCTGCAGGCTTTAGACCTTAGACCGTCTAAGACCCCATTCGGAGTTGAAGATTCTCTGGAGGTCAAGTTGAGGATAAGTACCTTCGTGTTTTGGCATCTGGTCTAAGGTCGTAAGATGCCCGACGGAGGCCGGTTAGGAGGGCGCAGTGACGGCTGCAAGATTTCCTGCAGATCTCGGAAATCAGATGTGCGTTTGGTTGAACCTCTAACGTGGCATTCGCCCTCAGGGCTGAATGGCGCTGGCATCACTGATACTTCAGATGTGTCCCAGCCTCGACTTGAGTCGGCATGAGGCTGTGTCCGGGCTCCAATGAACTGTGCCTTTCCTCCCTCTCGCTCTCTCTCGCTCTCTCTCTCTCTCTCTCTATCTCTCTCTTTCTCTTTCTCCCTCCGTCTTTGTTGCTTGCCGACTCGCACATGTCTTTTCAAGCCTCCGCAGCGTTTCAGCCAACAGGCAACATTGCCTCCACTTGCATTCCTTGCTCACTGATTCAGTTTGCTTCCTGCTTCCGGCAGCCATTCGTCGGAATCTGCCCTAGCCGCTAGACTCGCCAGAGCATCGAACACATTTACCTCGGCATCAACTCAAGGCCGTTTGGCTGGCTACCTCGGAGGGTACTCGCATCCTCGGAAGCGGTTCCCTACGAGGTGAGGGAGCTTCAAGCGACGGGGTGTGCTGTTGCTTCCTTGTTTCATGTTTCTGTGGGTTGGCCTTTTCCTGGCGACGTTGGGATACGTTCAAGTTGTAAAACTTTAACGCAAGCGGCGAGAACCCGGAGCAAAGACCCAAGCCAAAGAGATTCGGTTCAATGCGGGAAGCGTCGGCACAAGGCACGCACGCCAGAACCGAGCCAATTCGGAGATTCTGCGCCCTTGCGCAGATCCCCTTCCAGAAAGAGCTTCAGGGCCACTGGGAGGCTGCCCGGAGCCCAGTGCGTGGAGGGTCCAGTCACTTTTTGCGGGGCCTCACTATTGTCGGACATTCATCATCATTTTGTAAACCTGCACCGCAAAACCTCGAAGTCGTGTTTCAAGATCCCCAAGCCCCACTCACCTACTCCTGCGAGATGGCTCATTCGGGCTTGGAGTTGTGAAGCCACACTAAGGCGGATGGCCGTGTGATCGCCGGTCCCTGAGGGCTTCTGGAGAGCTGAGAATCGGGCCAGAAAGAGATGGCTCGAGGCTCAGGGTATAATGAGGAGGCTAGAATAGCATAATTTGAATGTAGAATCACAAACTTGCAGGGTAGGGAGGCTTGTGCTTTTTGGGATCCTATGCTAACACGGGGAAAGCATCGACGGCTTGTGATGGCTTCTGGCTGTGAAGGCACGTGCAGAGGCCTTGGCTGCAACCGCTCTTTGGGTCGGGCGCCGCTGCCGTGAATCCTCAAGGCAATTCCGTTCGTCTTTAACACGGTGACACGGGCTAGTTTTAGTCTCCATGGCGCGACCCAGACTGCCTTCAGCTGTCTGCACCTAAGTCAGCCCGTTCCGGGCTGCTACGAACAGCGCATTCAAAGTGTGTAGAGCAGTTTCGCAAAGACGAGGGTTGGCTTGTGAGCCTCTACAGTCTGCAGAGCACTGAAAGCCCTAAGGCCTTGCACAGGCACAGAGTGGATGGAGCTGAGGCTGCTGCGAGCTGAGTGCAAAGATGCAGGACGTTCGGGTCTACAGGAACGGGGCGACAAGCTGTCTTGCTGAGGTCAAGAGCATGGTCTCGTCATGCTTCTGCTTTGAGGCCAGCCGATTTATTTCTCGCATCTCCCAACACTACAGGGATCAAAGGCCGAAGCGCAGGAGATACCATGTTGAGTCCTCGGACACTGCTATGCGGGAGCCAAAAAAGGCCGATTCCGTGTGAGGCAGACGATGTGTCCAGCTGCCGAAGCTGGGATCGCACGAGGTGCGCTGCGGGCAAAGCTTGAGTAGTACAGGACCTCTGTGTGGAGTCCCGCTTGTGCGGACCGGCTGCCCTGCCAGAACGCCGGACGCCTCGCCGCAAGAGATCGTTGCAGGCGAGTACGAGCCTCCTGGCTTCACTGGTGGGCCTCGTTGGAGCTGTGAATCTTGAGTCATTGAGGTTGGCAGCGGAAATGCCACGCATTGGTTTTAAATTGCCCCTGGTAGGCGCAAGAGGCACGGTGATCCGACAGCAGGTCCAGAGAATGGTCTGGTCTAGTTACTATAGTTCAGAGGTACAAACTTGGGACCAGTGACCAGGTGTAAAAAACGTTCCCCAAAGCAAACAAGAGGGCCCTTCTTGGCCAATGCGCCTTGCCCGAGGTTGAGCCGGAGCTTAGGCGGGAACCCAGAAGTCTGGAGACTTTTTAAGGGATGGATTTCTTGTCCCCGGTTTGCTTCGGTTTGGAGCGGTTTGGACATCCTGCAAGGGCTCCTGCTACATGTCTTGGCTCAGCTAGACAGACAGACACACACACACACACACTCTTGCAATCTCAACTCCACGAGAGGCGTGGGAGGCTCTGCCACGATGCACTTAGGCCAGAGCTTGAGGCCAGATCTGCAGCCACAACCTGTCTCCATGTCTTCGGGCGCGTAGTAGGGTCTGGTTCCAGGACCGGCAGATCAGTTGCCGTCAAGACTATCGCGAAGGAGTGCACTGCTCTGCGCACGTAGGCACTCTGGGCACTGAAGACTCTGCCAGGGCAGAACATCCGAGAGCTGAGGAGACGAAAGCAGAGAGGGCAGCCGCCTTCGACGAGGCGGAGATACTGCAAACGTTGGACCATGAGAAGGTGAACAGCAGCCAGGCTGTGTATTGAAACCAAGATACCAGTCTGTGTTTGCTGCAAGCTCACACCTAGCTGCCGACGATCCAGCCTTCAAAGCTTGAACAAGAAGTTTGGATTCCGTGTCGCAGCGAAATCCAATTTCCGGCGTCATGCAGAGTGTGCCACCGCCACCTGCGCACACAGGGCCAACAAGTCAGTTCAGCTTTCCACTTACAACACTTCTACCAGGGATGGGAGTGTCCGCTAGCCGAGATTCGGAGAGCCGAATCAAGGACTGATTCACGTCGACGAGGATCAGTTCAACGTCTACCTCATCCTCGAGTATGCCGAAGGTGGTTGGCAATGCCTCACAAGCTTGAGCATGAGCTTGTGACCGCAGCACACCCCCCCTATGGTGCGAGGCGTTGACTTGATGGAGAACCTTCTCGAACATGGCCCGTTGCTGGGACTTGCTGGATTGTTTGGGCTGCACGTCTGTTCAACACGACCCTTCGCAACAAGTGTAGCCACGTGTGTTGACTCCTGCAGTGACTGGTCTGTGGTCTCATCCACAGGTTTGACGAGCAGCAGGCAGCCAACATTATGAGGTCCGCCACGAAGTCAAGGGCTGCTAAGGCTGCAGTCGCAAGAGACGGAGTCGTAGACAGAGGTGCAGTGAAGGTTTTCTTCATCACTTGGAACCCACTGAATTAGTTTAGAAGAAGGGACGGAAAGAGAGGCAAAGAGAGTTCCAGCCTACACTCGGGGGCGTCATGGACAAACAAGGTTTCACGGCCTTCCAATGCCCCCGAAAGTATGGTGGGTGGCCGGGGGAAGTGACCCGTTCATCAAGCCCTGCCGAAGAAAGAGTCAGGCCCCCCTTGTGCCAGCAGCAAGCAAGAGTCCCAGCCCCAGGAAAGGAAGGAAGGGGGGTTAGATCGTTGGAGTTGAGTGTGGCAGGGAGGGACCCGACCCTAAACATGTGGCAGGAAGAGTTAGAGAGGTGGAGGAGGACCCTCAGAAAGACCAATTGAAGCTGGAACAGGAAGGGCCGATTCAGGCGGAATAGCCTCATTAGCCCAAATCCCGTTCGGAGGCAAGTCTTGGATGCCATTTGCCACTGCCACACTCGTGGCATCGTTCATAGAGCGGCTTGGCTTGTAGGTGCAGCGTCGAATGTACAGCAGGCCTCTGGCGGTCTCTTGCGTTTTCGTAAGGAAAACAGCCTTCGAAGATTCAGCACCACGGGCTAAGGACCTGAAGCCGGAGAACATCATGGTCGCTATGGCAGATGGAGAAGCGAAGGCATCATCTGCGGAGAGCTGCGGAGCCCCTGCCCACTCTGCAGAGTCCCTGCTCCCTTTCTCGCTCAGGTGACCGTGGTGGATTTTGGATTGGCGACCGCTGAGGGCACCTTGCTAGACGGAGGCAGAGGGCTAACGCCGGGAAGAGTGGGTACCGCAGAGCTGGGAGGAGTGCCGACATGCACCAGCATGCGTGGACTCTTTCCCTGCCACTTCCTGGCAACTGCAGAACCCAGTAGTGGTGTCAGGTGAACTTGAAGGCACTGGGCCTTACTTGGCTCCGGAAGCCAGCAGCTTGAAGGAATTCAGTCTGCTCCGCCTTGACTGGAGTCCATGCTGGCATGGGCGCTGTCGGTAGCACTCGATTCTTGAGGATTTTCGTTCCATGACAGAAGTTCTCTCGCGGTAATGTCTCAATCCTGCTTCAGTTTTGCCGATGCTGACGCCCTGAAAACCCTCCCTTCGGCCTGAGTTTGTCTCGAAGTGGCTCCAGCATGCTTGCCCGAGCTGTGGTGCCCGCACGCGTTCAGAGCATCCGTTTTCATCGATCCCCCTTGCGTTTGTTTGCATGATGCCGTCGCCGGTGCATCACGTGCGGCTGAGGATGTCCAAGGCACCCACAACCACCCACCCCCACCCACCCCCACCCACCCCCACCCACCCTCACCCACAACCACCCACAACCTCCCACAACCACCCACCCAGCCACCCACCCACCCAGTTAGTGCTTGCACCGGGCATGTGACTTTGCGCGCTTCGAATCCGAGGACGTGAAGCGTTTGCCTGCAGTAGAGCGCTGGATTCCTTTAGCCTGGGTGTCAGATTCTCAGTTTTCTCTGGCGGCAAACCTTCGGCGATCCAGTCTTGTCGAGAGCATCCTTGGATTCTCTCTGCAGACTCCCAAAAGCACTGAGGTCGTGCTTTTCGCGATGCTTTCAGGCCCCTGGGCACAGTTAGGTTTGCTGTGGCTGCTTCCGTTGCGCTACTCACCTGCTCCCAGCAGGTCGGTTGCCCAGCGCCGCCAGCCCCAGGCTGGCCAGCGCAGACTTTCTTCCGAACCTCACGTCAGGCGCGCTTGTGAAGCCGAGTGCGTGATGCAGACATCCTGCTCCAGCTTGCGGTCAGGTGCCCGTGATTTCCTAGCCCGGCTCTTGTACTCCGACCCGGCAGAGCGCTTGGGCGCTGCAGAGGCACTGAGCCACCCATGGCTGGTGGCCTGGCGACAACCACTCCAGCGAGTGCGCACGCTTTTTTCTCGCTGGTGCCCGGTCTGTGTGCCCCTCTATGCCCCTGTGCCCGAGGCTTGAAGACCCGCCCTTCCGCCCCCTCTGTTGCTCGCTTGCCTGCACAAGTGCAGCGCCGATCGAGCGGGTCTCAGGTAGTGAGAATGCATTCTGGAACTGCCGTCGCACGGCAGTGATCAGGATTTCGCGTGATCAATGATCTTCGTTGAGGAGACTTTTGCAAAGCTTCTCTGTGCACCGAGGCCTGGCATGCGGCGGCTTGGCTTGAAAGGACCGTTCCCAATAAAGAGCTGCGGCCATGACATCGGTCAGTCAGACGTGGTAGGCGGCCCGGACCCTGGATACGTTAGGATGAAACAAAACGACCGATGACATGGGCCTCGTTTGAAACTCTTTTCAGGCCTGGTGGCTGCTTGGGCTTCCCGGAGAGGGTTTTGCAGTCCGGGTGGGGTGCTGCAGCACTTCGCATTTGACTTCGCATCTTCGCATGATAGCACAGGTGCCGTTTCAGAGAAGCCGCAGGCTAAAGCACGAAAATACCACCAGCAATGTTTAAGCTATGTTTCATGCCTTCAGAACCGTATTGACCCTTTCGTCTTGTGTAAATGCAGCAGCTCAGAGGAGTTTGTTCGGAGTCTGAAGAGACTGGAAGCAAGCTTGGTTTGTACATCTCATTCAGATGTTTCAAGCCAGGGTTCTGTAACACCCCTGCATGTATTCAATCGTGTGCCTCCATGCCTTGCAGATGAAGGCTTCCGAATGGGAGCTTTCAGCTTAGCTACGCGGCTACACGACTTACGCGACTTACACCGTACACCAGGGCGATGTAGGGCTGCTGAGTGCGAGCAAGGCCTCTTTGCTCAGCTGCCCGCCGCAATCGTAGACCATTTTGGGGTACATATAAGAGATATTCAATGTCACCTCTGCGCCATGCAAAGTTAAGTGACCGTGCAATCCTTAATCACTTCAGTGGCCATGTACCGGCCTTCGCAGCCACTACTGTGGCATATAGTCAGAGAGAACACGACCGAGCCACTACTCTGGTCTTTAGACCTCCGCGTCACTCCAGTGACGCAGCCTGTGAGATTATACTTGTTCTACTGCCAGTGGTTACTCTCCGCTTTCGGCAAGTTAGACGAATTCACGACAGCTTTCTGGGCCTGAGCCCCGTTGTGCATATGTGAACAGCGAGAGCTCTTGGGGCTACAACAGGCTCACCAGCCTGCCACCTCCAGGCATCCTCAAGGCCGTAGATTCACCGGAGATTGTTGCAGTCGAACTGACCGCCTTTACGCTTGCAGACGGCGTACTTCTGGGCCACTCGAAGCTTCCTTGCCATTGGAGACGCACGGTTGGGCTGCGTTTTGTTTCGGCATGTTTCGGCGTTCCATCTCTGCCGGTGTGGGAGTTCCATCAAAGAAGCCGTCTCATGCCTGAATTTCAGTCATCAAACCAGGCGGTAGAGTTCTTTTTAGGTCTTCAACAGCACGTGGGTGCACATCCAGGTCATCGAAGTCTAAATCCATGAATACCACTTCTTCTTCGAACTCAAAGTATTGAGTGGGCATGAGAGGATGAGAGGGCTCCTGGGACTCTGAGCGAAGTCACTGCTACTGCTCCCGGCATTTAATCACTTTCCCTTGGCTGAGGGTTTGGGCTTCAGCTTTGGGCACTGCAAGAGGAGGGTACTGTAGGATTATGGGCCGACGATAGGTACAGCCCAAAATCCAAAAGCCTACGCCTACACCCTATCTGCCCCCAAAGCCACATGTAGGCATCAGCCCAGGTCTGAAGCCCAGCGAGACATTTGAACTTGAGGTCATTTTTGAATACCTTCGACGCCCATCCTGAGGAAATCCTTGAAGTCAAACAGAAATAGAAAGGCAGGCGAACCTATTCATGGACATGAAAACACATTTAATTCTTGTGAGGACTCAAGGGAGGAGATCAGGAGGTCAGAGCCCAGAGACTTCTCTGGGATCCACGAAGGGGCACAGGACAGGAGGGTAGCGGTCTGCTGTGCTTCCTGTCACGCTCTGTTTGATTTTGCAATGCGGGCGTAGCTCCCGATGTCCAATTCCATTCCAAATGCAAAAGCAGGCCTTATAAGGCTTAACAGGCTTAACCTTAATGGGTTGCCATGCAGGTGTTCCGTTGAACCTTTCGGGAGCCTTTCTGCAGACGCCGAACGCATTCGAGTCGACTTCAGCTCTCAGCTCAGGCCCCGCAACCGCAGCGCTAAACGCTTGCGAAGTTGCGAGTGGCAGCTTATGAGACATTATGCGCCTTGACGCGCGCCTGTGGCCCGTATTTTCGGATCTAGACTCTAGACAATGGCACAGTCTCGGAGCCGGCAATGGCGAAAAAGTGGGACTTCCCTGTTGTATTCCCTCCTTTTCTTTAGGGATCATCTTGCACGGCAGCTTGGTCCAGTGCCAAGGTTGTGAAGGGCCTCGTCGCCCGCACCACGGCCTCGAACATGCCTTTCGTGCCCGAGGGCTGAGACAGCAATCGAGCTCAAGCGATGGATGAGTTCATGGCATACTGCGCTACAGCTTGCTTTCTTGTCGGACACCCTCCGAACGTGCGCACCTACGCCGCGAGACGGTGGCTTGTCGATCTGCGGAACTCGTGCTTGAAGCTTCAGGCTACGACACGAAGCAGGTGCCGTTCGCCTGCTGGGGTGGAGCGCCCAGGTGCAGTGCTTGCTGAGGTGGTCGACAGCGCTGCAGGGTGGGTGGGAGGGCTCAGTTTGGGGGCCCTGGGCTCAGGATATCCTTGGAAGCATGCGATGGGCAAACCGCGCAGTGGTGCGGCGGCGAAGTTTGGACCAAGCAGGAGCCCTTAGACAGAGTCTCGGCCGGCCATTGAAGTCCTCATGGCAGAGCCCTCTTTGCAGGAGAAACCGGTGCCAGCTGCGAGAAAAGGCGGCCACTGGCCAGTAGAGGACCGGCAGCTTTGAGGATTTGGTTGTGAATCTGAGTCTCGGCCTCTTCCGAGCTTGGGTCGGGCTGCAGTCCTGAAACGCCTTGAACCATGCAGGATGTGGTCGATGATGTCTTGGATGACGAGCTGCCAGCATTGCAGGCCTGTGCTACTTGGCCGCGAGGGTTGGCATGTACCTTTTTGCACCCCTCAAGGCCGTCGGCCCGGACAGCAAGAAGGACGACTGAGCTGACTCCTGACGCCGATGGGGGAGGATGTGCAGGTTTTCGAGTCCAAGGGCGAAGGCGTCAGTGTTGGATCTTGTGGCGAGATCAGAGTAGCGGATCATGGGGCAGGGACAGCTCGAAGTCGCTTCTAAGGGCACTAGAGCCATCAGAGATCTAGAGACTTACGAAAAGGTTACGGAAGCCGCGGAGCAAAGATGGAGCAAAGACCTCGGAGTCGGCTTTCGCTTTTCGCCCGGTGCAAAAGCCAAGGCAGAGGGCGGCTTTCCTCTTTCGTAAGCAAAGGGGCATTGGCTCTAAGCTGGAGTGATGATGCTCGTGGGCACCATATATAGAGCTTTTTCAGAGCCCGAGAAAATACATGATATTAATAGATATGTACTCTAAGCTGCTGTCGTACAGTATGACGCCCTTTGTTGTAGCCATGCTTGTGGTTCGGCATCGTCTTCCTTTTTGTTTGGTATTGACAGAGCAGGGGTGGGGCCTTGGACTTTCCCGTGCAAGCAAGTCTATGGAACCGCCTTCTCTATGCGGGGAGCCATCCTGCCTGGTTCTTCAGCTGCAGCAAGACATCTAAAGCTTTGACGGATCCTCTCCAAAACGCAGCGGCGGAACACTCGCCTCCAACCTACCTTCGCGATCCTTCGCGTGTCCATTGGCATGCCCTGTGCGGTCTCGCATGCCCTGTCAGCCATATGGCTTTGTAGCAGGCATAGCTCCTGCATGGGCTCGCACATACGGAGGCCGTGATTGCAGGGAGGCAGTAGTAGGCAAACAGCATATTCCAAATTTCACCTTTTCAAGTCAATGCGAGCTGTGAAGCCTCTGCGGCTTCAGTTGCAGTGAGCCCAGGAGACTCCCATGCTGATTCTTTCGCATCCTTCGATGCTGAAGTGTTGCTTCCGAGGCAATGAAGCTTCGGGTTCTCCTCCTTTGCCTTTGGCGGTTGGCTTCTTCGGCCAAGCTCCGAGGGGCCAGCGGACACAGCGAGACCATTGTGCCAAGGGCTCAGGATTCAGGGCTTGGGTGGGGCCTGCAACGGCGTGGCATCGCAGATTGACAGTGGTTCGCAGAACGACATCGGGGATCAACTTAGGTTGCCTACCGCTACTTCTCATGGTGCGCATGTGTGACACTGATAGCGAGAGACGGAGAGCGAGGGGCCTTGCCCCCTACAGCCTTCATAAACAACAGCCTGATAAAGATAGATTGGCAGAGCAGGCAGATGCTCATATCAACAGCCTTCATTGCCAGGTCACGAGGGGGGGGGTTTTCCGTTCAAGTCTGCAGAAAGAAAGGGAATGCTCGGCGGGGGGGGGGGGGGGGGGGG
>CAJNJA010088774.1:7874-20034 GCA_905231915.1 Symbiodinium necroappetens
GGCTTAGGGTTTAGGGCTAAGGGCTCAGGATTTAGGGTTTAGGGCTTAGGGTTTAGGGCTTAGGGTTTAGGGCTCAGGGCTTAGGGTTAGAGCCTGGGCTGGTCTCGTGAGGTCCTTCAAGTGCTTTCGCCGAGCAACCGTGGCATCGAGTAGCACATCCTGTCGCATGGCTTCGGGCAAAAACGTCAAAGCAAAACCCCCGAACCCTGCACCCAAAACCTCAAAACCTTCGGCCCAAACCCCCAATACCAAAAGCCAACCCGACAAATATCGCACCCTTGCCAAGTACGGAATATGCTCACAAATAGAAAACAGTCTGCAAGTCCGGAAGCCCTAAACCCCCAAACCGCACCCCTGACCAACACACAGGTTTCCATCACCCCAAACCCTAAACCCTAGACTTAGACCCTAAACCCTAAACTCTAGACCCTAAACCCTAAACCCTAAACCCTAGACCCTAAACCCAAAACCCCAAACCCTACACCCTAAACTCTAAACCCAAAACCCTAGACCTGAGCCCTAAACCCCAAACTCCCAAAGCCCTCAAAACTAAAAACCTAAGCCCCAGCCCACAAGTCCTGGTCCGAAGTCTCCTATTAAGCCCTGAACCCTGCAACGTTTTGGGGCTTTTGGGGTTTAGGGGTTTAGGGTTTAGAGGTTTAGGGTTTAACGGTTTAGGGGTTTAGGGTTTAGAGGTTTAGGGGTTTGGGGTGTTTAGGGCTTTAGGGGTTTAGGGCTTTTGGGGGGTTTAGGGGTTTAGGGGGTTTAGGGGTTTAGGGCTTTAGGGCTTTAGTGGTTTAGGGTTTAGGGCTTAAGGGCTTTGGGGGTTTAGGGTTCAGGGTGTAGGGTTTTTCAACCTTACACCCCAGGCCCTGAGCTGACACTCTCAACCTCGAACGACGAAGCCCAAAGCACGAAGCCCTAGGTTCAGGCGTTTGGTGTTTCCTTTAAAGCTTCGGATTTAGAGTTATTCAGTGTTTGTTTAGGGTTTAGGGTTTAGGGGTTCTAACTTTCAGGGTGGATCGTCTTGTAGGCCCTACAACCCTACAATGTAGGGTTGGGGTTTAGCGGTTTTGGGTCCCTTTGTCAAGACCCATCATGACCAGCAGGTCATTTAAGGGTCACGTAAAGGGTTCTGACATATGGGCCTCCGTCGGCTTTTGTGGTTTCTATCTTGGTGTATGCCTCAAACCCTAACCCCCAAACCACAAAGCCCGAAACCCTAAAGCCCTAAAGCCCGAATATCTATACGAAGTATAAGGGGACATTAGGACTCTTTCGTCAGATCTCTACCGCTTCAGGGCTTCATTGGGCCTTCAGGTCTTAGAGTCGGGCTTTGGGGTTTTGGGCTTTGGGGTTTTGGGCTCCTGGGCTTTAGGCCTTCGAAGAATCCCGGCTTTTTGCGGGAAATTCGGGACCGATCCTGCTCGGAAGCAACACAAGGCTGTGCTCCCTCGCGGGTGGCCTCAGAGAGGTACGACACTGTGATCTCATCGCCAGCCTGGTTTTGACCAGGCTTCTTCCAAACAGTTCGGTTCGAGCCTACCTTAAGCCTACGTCCCTAAGCTCTGTTTGTGTTGATAGGGTTTAGGGTTTAGGGTCCTTGCCGTTCTTGTCACGGATCAATACTGTTATATCCTTTAAGGCTCATGTATGCACATAGTTCTATTCTCACTACTGCTCTCGAGTTCCCAGTATGGTGCGATAAATTCGTGTTGAGTCGCGTTACCATCAGTATTGAAATAGCATTGCGTGTAAACGTGTGGACCCGGTGGACGCCGAAGGCTTTAAACGCTTGTGCTCCCGCACCGCACCCCGTATTGCGCCACGCGGTTGGAAAATCTAAAGGAGAACCCAACGCACGAAGGGGTTTTTGGGAAAAATTTAAACTGGAAACCCTACGCCTAGGCCCATCCGAAAAACACTGAACCCCGGACCTCAAAATTCTGAAAGAACTAGCCCCCAGAAAACCCTAAACCACCAACCCTTTGCCGAGGGACACTGAAATCGACCCCAAATCCAAAACCCTAAACCCCAAACCCTAAACCCTAAACCCTAAACCCCAAACCCGAAACCCCGAACCTGAAACCCTAAACCCAAATTCTTGCCCCCCTTGGGTCCTGTATTCGCTCCCGTGCTCTGAGGATGAAATCATCCTGTGGAGTTGGCTATTGTTTTTTTGCATAGTTGGGTAGTTCTCTAAATTAGGGCCCCGTTTTAATCTTTTTTAGGGTTTAGGGTTTAGGGTTGCATAGTTGGGTAGTTCTCTAAATTAGGGCCCCTTTTTAATCTTTTTGGGGTTTAGGGTTTAGGGTTTAGGGTTGCATATTTGGGTAGTTCTCTATCTTAGGGCCCCTTTTAGGTCCCCGATATTATTTTAGTACCGCGCCCTTACTAAAACAAAAAAACCCTAAAAGGGACCCTGATCTTGGTTATTACCCATACATGGGGTGGTCGGGTCGTCTACCGTTTCGGGGTTTAGGGACTTGGGGGTGTAAGGGTTTCTCGGTTTGGGGGGGGGGGTGTTGGATTGAGGTTTTTCGGGCTGCCTTGTCCCAAGTACGCATCCTTCGTGCTATCACAGGCTTACGGTTCAGGGACTTGTTGTGTCGCTTCTCTTCGCTTCTCATGAGGATGCTGGACACAGCGGCTCTCTTCTTTTTACGCCGTTCCTCTGGAGCTTCTTTTGCTCCACGCCGCTCGAAATGCATGGAAAACTTGGGGCAGAGGGGAGAGCTGCGCTCAGCAAGACCCCAAAAGCCCCGCCAGGCTACCAAGAGCCTTGGAAGCATCGGCACAGCCTCGGGTCGTATGCAAGAGGCCCATGACCTGAAGTTCAGGGCTCAACATACAAAGACACCTCTAAACCCGTAAGGACACAGATCCTGGGTCATACCGCCCAATATCCCTCCTTAACGTCACTTACAAACTTTATGCTTCCTTGCTACAGGCCAGAGGCAAGCTCAGGAGCAATCAATGCGGTTTTCGACCACAACGCGGCACAAGACGCCCATTACAAACGCTGAGGAGAGCCATGGAATGGTCGGTAATGACAAACAAAAAAGTTGATGCTACTGTTCTAGATTGGAAGCAAACATTTGATTTGCTTGACCACACCGCCATTATGGAGGCCCTACATAGATTTGTGCTTTCTGCTAGGATTATGTCCGCTATCAAGTCTTTCTACGCTGTGCCTACTTTTGAAACTCAGGGTTTTAACCGTACTGCCGTTGGTAAAGACTCAGCAGGCATAAGGCAAGGATGTCCATTGAGTCCATACCTTTTCATCACGGTACTCACTGCATGTTTCATGACTTAGACGAGTCTTTGGATCAACAGGGCATAGCTAGAAATACTTGGACGAAGGGTATCCCACTTATGACCTTGAGTATGCGGAGGACGCCGGACGCCCTTCTTTGTAGCTCGGACCACAGATGCAGTCAATTCTCAGCACCCTGGAGGCGATCTTTGCGTAATATGGGATGTCCGGGGAAAAGATAAAGACCGAACCGCTAATCCCAGCCAACTCCACAGATCCCTGACGGTCGAGTGACGGTAGTAAGGTTCCAACAAAAGAAACCGTCAAATACCTCGACAGCATGATATCGTGGGCTTAAGCTTTCGACATTGCATTCTACCACAGCCAGATCTTGCAGAAGAAGCATACAAGAAACTGCGCTTGATCTGGAACAACTCCACGTCCCGCAAAGAAAAACTCCACATCTTTCATACTGCATTTGCACCCACTCCCACCTGCGGTTTAGAAGCTTAAACCCTGACCACACCGCACATGAAGCGTATCAACGCGTTTTACATCAGATTCCTCCGCAGAATCGTAGGGTTCAAAGCCTCGTAGTACTACCAAACACCAGAGTCACCGGAGCCTACGAGGTAGCAAACAGCCCCAAACTGCCCTCAGAAACCCTACGCCAGCAACAACATAAGATGATGAAAGAGGTCTTTCTAGCTCCCAGGTATGGGTCTGAAGTCCGTCACTTGGATCGGATCCTAGCCCAAGGCAGAGGGAGAGGCATCGAGGTTTCCGTACTGGTTGGCGGTAGTCTCCAAGCAATCTAATCAGACGGCCTGCCCTGACCACACCGCCTTAGGCCCTCACCATAAAGACGCCCTCATACACAAAAGGCTGAGAGATCCCAATGGGAAGACGCAGACTCGCGTGCAGACTCGAGGGCAGGGCCCTGAAACCCTGAAACCATCAAATCTTCAAACCCTTAAACCCTAAAGCCTAAACCCTAAAACCCTAAAACCCTAAACCCTAAAACCCCGATGCGAGCCTGTATGGCCGCCTTCTTCTCAGGGCTGGCGCCGGTCTCGCCACTCTCGGGGCTGCCTCGAGTAGGCATGCCGCCTCACAGGCCTCGGAAAAGGAGGGTTTCGGGATGGGCGAGGGTTGTTTCGGGT
The DNA here is from genome assembly GCA_905231915.1 of Symbiodinium necroappetens. Classification (NCBI taxonomy): domain Eukaryota; class Dinophyceae; order Suessiales; family Symbiodiniaceae; genus Symbiodinium; species Symbiodinium necroappetens. Next base: position 12,297 of record CAJNJA010088774.1, read on the forward strand.
TTAGGGTTTGAGAGTTTTAGGATGGTTGAGGTGTTCTGTGCCTAGAAAGAACCAGAAAAAAATTGTCAGGCCTGCTGCCTGTGATCCAGCACGGCGCTTCTTGCTTCTGCGAGCGCCTTCTCCAGCTCCGGCTTTTGCTCCACGTACTTCCCAAAAGCTTTGTCCACGGCTTCCGTCGTCTTGTGGAGGTAGCGGACGCGCTCGTCTTGTTTCTTGATTCTTTTCTTTGCTTCCGCTTTCCGGCTTGCCGGAAGGATTTTTGAATATAGCGTATACTCTTCGGTCATTGATGTCCGAGGGGCAACATCGCCCGTGAATTCCCATGAATTGAAATCGATCTCACGTACCGGAATAAGACTGTCGATCTCAGGCCTGCGCACAGTAGCAAACTGGGCATTGGCACACCGCTCCACGGCAAGCGTGTACTTCGTGAGCGCTGCCTTCAATTCCGAGGAATACTTAGGACAGAGCTCCTCGGAGGAGGTGGAGCCCAGGGCTTCCTCGGCTTTCCCAGCTTTCACCTTTTCGCACTGAGCCGCCTCATGCTGAATGCCCTGCAAAGCCTGAAACTCGCTCTCCGCCTTCGCCCGTTCATGCTTCAGCATGGCAACCACGTCCGGGAGCGAGTGAACCTCTATCGGCCACTTTGACCCCCGAATGATCTGTTTGATAATCCTTTCAGCTCATGATAGAACAAAACAACTACTTGATTCCACAAAGAACACCCAGACCTTGGCCATGAACCAGACGTCCCAAAGCCTGCACTGCGAGTCCATGTTTTCCGGGAAATACATGGGGTTCTCCTTTGGGTTCATCCCATACAGAATCGAACAGTTGTTTTCACGCCGATGCGATACCGGTGACCAGGGATCCATCTCTGTTTCTGGGAGGATGCCCGGGATGCCCGAGGTGTCCCATGTCTTCTTCGAATAATCCAAATATCCTTGGGACCCATGGCCCGGTGTCGGCTTCTCATCCAGTGACCCCAAAAAAATCCCGCACGGCTTTGACCTTGGGGTCCACCACGTAACGGTAACCTGGCTCCTGCTGCTGCTGGCGCGTGGCGTGCGCGAGTGCCATGCAGGCGAGGCCAACGAGGCTAAGCTACGCACGATCCATGGCTACGAAGACTTAATCTCTAGCAAACAAGCACCTAGCTGGGAACAGACAACGCTTCACGAAGTAGAGATGCAAAAAGCCGCTGCCTCATGACGCTCCCCTGCATCCCAAGCTTCTGCCCCAGATCCTTCCTACGAAGCCTGGTGCCCCCCTCTCTTCTTCTTTGAAGTGTAGGGTCTAGGGTTGTTTAGGGTTTAGGGCTTAGGCTCCTTATGTCAGTCCATATAACCCCCCGAAGACGATCCTGAGGGTAGACGCCACAAAGCCGAGAGATCCTCGACCCCCCGGGTCTGGGATCCCAGAACTGAGGGTCCTCCTTTTTTTTGTGGGGCATGGGGCCGAAAGACACGTCCCTCAGCCCCCGTTCAACTCCAAAACACAGGGGTCCCCGTCGTAGTGCCACAGGGAGTTTGGACGACAGGAGTGAGACCTGCAGCACCGCCGGCTTCTTGCTAACAACACCGTAGCTGAACCTGCCTTCTTGCAATCACAAGGGCTTACTGAAACGACCATGCTTTCCTTAAGCCTTGTGACTTGTGATGGTAACTCGGGTCAAGCTCCTGAGAAGAACCCACACTGCGCTTGTGCCTGGTGGCAAGGAGCAGTAGCAAAACTCCAAACCCCGAAACCCTAAATAACAAACTCCATCGTCGTCATAGCTGGGCTCATAGGCAGACAAAGACTTCTAGCGCAACTGCGCCGAGGTAAAGCTAAACTGCACTGGTACTACAGTGTTCCTTTAAAGGGTTCCCTTCAAAAGGGATTCTTTCAAGGTCCTTTTTGAGGCTCCCTAAAGGGTTCCCTTTGGTAGTCGTGTAGTAGGAATGGCAAAAGTTGGTGCAGACGAATCCCGAACATGTAGCAGAAGCAGCGGTAGAAATGGTCCATAATGTTAAATCCCGCTAGACCCGCGGCAACCTCACTGAATCCATAAACCCTCACTAAACGGACTTCTCAGAATCCTGCCAGGCCCTATTAAACCCTGCCAAACCCTAAAGAACCCGACCAAAGCCCCGGAAAGAAACATCCTCACAGCCGCTTCTCCTGAAACCCGGAACTTCATTGGGTCTGGGGTGCATAAGGGCCTTGGGGCTTTTTGGGTTTAGGGCTAAGGGTTTAGACGGATTTGGTTTTGGGTTTAGGGTTTAGGGTTTAGGGTCTGGGGTTTAGGCAGGTTGGCTTTGGTTTAGGCGGGTTTGGTTTTGGGGGTTCGGGGATTTCGGATCGCCTCAAGGGTCTCAGAAGGAGTTTCGGGATGAGGGCTTGGGGTCTCGAGTTGAAGGCTTAGGGGTCTTTGGATCATCGGGTGCGGGGTTTAAGGCTTAGGTCTGCGATTTTCTGGCTCGATCTCGGCCGGGTGCGCGGCATGAAGGAAGACATGAAGTAGGTGGCGTAGCCTAGCCTCAGGGAGTCGCAAGAGACGAACCTGAGACCCCGAAGGGGCCCTAAGCTCCTCATCGCCTCAACCTGGGTTCTTGTTAAGGGCAGAATGATTTAAGCTACCAGAATAGGGATCTATAGTAAGTAGTATGCTTTCTTTTATTATGGTAACTTAAATTACATCCCTTAACAATGCACCCAGAAAACCCCCCAAACCCAAGCCCTGAACTTCACCCCGAAACTCCAAACCCAACCCTAGAACCCCAGCCCGAAACGTGAGGACTTCTTTGACTTGCAGTCGATCCGTTTACGGCTCAGGGTCCCCAGGGTTTCTGGAATGGTTTAGGGTTGAAGTAGGGTTTGGACTTTAGGGTTCAGGGTCTTGAATCTTTGTTCGGGGATGTGGGTATGCTCCCACAATACTAGACTACAATACGGACCATGACGGACCACTCACGCAACCTCGCGTGGCAGCAGACGGTATGGAATTGGATCTGTAGTTGTGCTGCTTTCGGGTTTTAAGGTTTAGGGTCTGCATTGCATCCAGTACCACACGTCGCCGCACCCTACCCTCCCGTCCTAGAATGCTGTATGACCCTACACTGCTAAGTGCCCTGATCCTAAGAGCACTTCCGAATCTCGACCACACACTGCAAAAAAGGAGCCTGACTGAACGCCTAGAGCTTGGATATGTCGCACTGAACCCTACACCCTAAACCCTCAGCGCAAAAACCCATGCATGGTGGGGAAGGATGCTGCTGACTGCTGAGGCTCCTGGGTATGAGGCGCAGGCCTAAACCCTGAACCCAAACCCCAAAAACCCTAAAACAGAACCCTTGAACCCTAAACGGTGTTGGTCCCAAACAAACCCTGAGCCCCTGTTTCGGCCCGGATGGGGTGTTCGAAAGACTTTCGCACCGAGGCTGCTGCGGCTCGTCCGTATGCTCGAAGCAATTCAGGATCCAGACCTGCTTGCAGAGGCCTCCACTACATCGAGCTCCTATAGAAACATAAAAGCGCCTATGAGGGCTGTTAGTAGCAAGGCTACCGGACGACTGTGGAGCACTTTTGCTACTGTTTTGGTTTTATCATTTCCGTTGTCAGAAAATCTGCTGCTTCCTTTCCTGTCTGGAAGGGTTCCGCTGAGGGTTCCTTTACTTTAAGGGTTCATTGAAACCTGGGGTGTTCGAAGGCCTTTTCCATACAGCTCATGCCGGCGATGGGTTGCTCTCATGCTGGTGGGTTAAGATTTGGGATGTTCGGGTTTAGGGTTCAGGAATGGAATTTGTGAGAATAGGGCTTAAGGCCAACCCGGAAACCTTCAAACCGGCGGCCCTCAAAGAGGCACAACCCCCACACTCCACAATAACCCTAGGGCGTCGGCCTGCATCAGCCGCTCTAGGTCCAGGGGCCGACACCTTGTCCCGTGGTCGCCGAAGCAGGGCCCAGTCGGGTTTAGGGTTTAGGGTTTAGAGTAGCTCATGGTTTGTAGGAGGTGCAATGAGGATGAGGAGCTGGGATGTACTGGGCGAGCGCGACTTTGGGCTGGAACCGCTGTGTGACCTGAAACGCAGGCTCCCCCTTGAAAGCACCTCTAGGTTAGAGGCACAAGACAGAAGAGTTCGGCGTCGAAGAATTAAAGCATCCAAGCCACTAGAGCGAAAAAATTGCATTCGGCTTGCTATGTCCATTGAAGCTGTGCGGTGCTAGAGGCTACTACCTCAAGTAGATAGGAGCTCTCAACCACAGCCTTCCGAGTCGTTCCGACCACCCTACATCCTGCTTGCAAGCTCAGGCACTACCCGAGCCCCACCGGACTCCCCCTGCCTTAGCTCTGAGGGGAACTCCTCTACCAGGAGCCTCATCGCCTGACATGCTCAAACTCTTCGAGCTTGAATCACAAGAGTCACAAGATGAACACCCCTCCTTCGATTTGGGGATGTGGGCAGCCAGCCGAGGGTTGGGAGAAGAGCTCGGGATTCTAGCAGGGGCAGGAAGAGAAGATCCAGGTGGAAGCGAGCACCTGCAAAACGGAAACTACCTCCGTGCCGTCGCTCAAAAACTCTAGCAAAACCGGCTGGAAGCAATAAATCCCAGATGTTAACCTCGCAGCCCCAAAAACCCTCAGCCTCAACCCTACATCGTGAACCGGCCTAAACGGAATTGTCAGACTGCGCATCCTACATCAACCAGTTTTTCCCAGCCAGCATGAATACCACTGTGACAGATCTTTCTTCAGTATCCAGATCAACGACGGCTTCATCTGCTGCTACTGCTTCTCCTGCTACGGTGTATGGCTAGTTCTAACAGCTCCTAGCCGTACTACGTTTGTTGGTCTTGCTAGCCACCCACAAAGCGAAGCGTACAAGCAGAACTGCTGCTGTTTGATTGTACACGGCAACGGCGCTACGTACAGATGCATATACAAGTACATGTATTTGTATGTTCTATGTGTACATGACGGCTGCAGAGCACAAACATCAAATTCTGCGAGAAACGATTCCGGGCATACCTGACTGCCAACACTAAACCCTACCGTAACGGTGGCTCCTGATCCTGCGAGACCCCTGAGCGGAGACAGCAGGGGACATCCCATCCTTTCAGAAGTGGTTTAGGGTTCGCGGCTTCGTACCTTAAACCCTGAATGAAGGAACAAAACAAGCCCTAAATTCAAACGGGGAGCCTTAGGAAACGGGGGCTCGTAGGCATGCAATTTTGCGGTCTCCGGAAGCTCGTTGGTTGGGATATAGGAATGATGCCCCTAAACCCTAAACCCTAAACCGGCGAGGATGATGAGGTGGGCATCCCATTGTCATGGCCTCGCTGGCTTCCGAGGTCTCCGGGCTGTACCTTGCGCATCTTGGAGTCTTCTGGTTCTGGGCTTAGGGCTCAGGGTAGAGGTTTCAGGATCTACGGTTTAGGGTTTAGGGGCTTCCACTTCACAAAATCTCGGGGCTCGGGCTCCAGCAGTTTGGGCTCTTGGGGTGTCAGGGATTCGGCGCGAGCCGCAATGTTTTTTAAAGAAGAGGCTTTGCGGCCATCGAAGAGACCCCAACATCGCCTAAACCCTAAACCCTCTAAAGGCTAGCTCTAGATAATTCGTAGGACCCCTTCACGAAAAGGAGCCCACTTTTGGGGGACCTCGAAGTTCAAGATCCTCCGAGATCGTACCAAGGCACAGGAGGAGCAGCTTCTTGTGAGTGTCCTGGCAGGCCGGCCGGCAAGCGATCCGACAGGCTTCGCAGAGTCCAGGGGATAAGACTTTCGGGTTTTAGGCCTTATATATGAGGGTTGAGGGCTGTGGGTTGTGGGTTTAGGGAACACTTCACTTACAGCCACGTTCCAAAGGATTTCTCCTCCTGCCAGATACTGAGTCTGTGATATCGCCTTGCTAGGAAGACTGTTTTTTGATATTACCATGGTTGTTCTATTCATTCCTGCTGACCAGCAGTAGTGAAATGGATGATACGGACGGAACCTCAACCCTAAACCCTATAAACTCCTAAACCCTAAACCCTTAGCTAGTCTTGCTGGGGCTGTTAGCAAGCTGCTGGCCCTGGGAACAGTTGAAGTCTTTGTTTCAAGAACTTGGCGTGTGCTTCAGGGTCCTCGGGGCTCCGGGATTTATGGCCCAGGATTTAAGGCCTAGGGTTCAGGGTTTAGGGTTTAGGGCCATAGACGGCTCAGATTTCCGGATAAGCTTTTGCGGTTTCGGGCTGGGCGCTTTAAGGTTTTTGCCAATGCAACTTTCTTTGTAAACCCTAGCCGCTAGCCTATGTGCCTAGTCTCCCAGCCCTATGGATTCGACATCAACCTTGAGCTGCAGCTATCAGCTGTGGACTTTGGTACGGACGAGGATGTCCGGCACAGACTCGTTACCACTCACAGGGTTTAGGGCTTAGGTTTCAAGTCTTTTGTGTAAGGGCTGTAGGGTTTTGGAAACATTTTCAGGAAAGAGGGATTGCCAATGGATAGCTTACATTCGGGTTCCTGCACCCGACACCCTGAGCCCTTTAAACCCGGAAACCTAGTTCAGCCCTGAACCCGAAACCCTAAAGTAAGCCCCGAAGCCCAAACACAAAACTGCTCCGGGCCTCCGTCACAGGTTTGAGCTTCGATGTTGGTGGCAAATCTTTCGGTGGGAGCGAGCACATCGCTGCCCAGTACCTTCCGCAGCCAAGCGCTAGAGCAAACATAGAAAGGGAAACAATGCCGTACCCTACCATACCGCAACGTACCGCACCATACCATTCCGCACTATGCCATGCCGCACCACGACACACCATGGCGTACCACGCCTGTGAGATATCATACCATACCTCTTCTATTCTGTGTTGGTCTGTTCATTTGTTATCATCACAACACACAGTCACGTCATGAAACTCCCTGTCAGCAGTTCCCAAAGCACCGAAGATCTGCAAGCCTGGCGGAGTGGGAGCGCACCACATGGGCTCGAAGCTGAAATCTGACGGCCTTCTGGCACTGTTCGAGTTCTGACTGGTTCGCACCACGCGTTCATATTGCTGATTGGCAGTGCTAGCACAATGCGGATTCTGTAATGTCTTCCATTCGCCATTGGCATTGGTGCCAGTCCTCTCTCATTGCCACGGTGATGGTTTCTTTGTTGTTGCTTTTTTGCTGCGGCCGCTGCTGCTACCGCCGCGGCGGCCGCCGCCATGGCTTGCTGCTGCTGCCGCAGCCCTGCTGCCACTGCTGTGGCGGTCATGACCGTAACCCTTGTCCTAGCTTGTTCTCTAGGAGACTGGTAAGCGCAAGCAGAGAACAAGCAGATGCACTCACTCCCTTTAGTCCCGGATGTTGCTCGGATGCAGTGGATAACGAGGCATTGCTCGAAGATACTGTTACAGACCCCTAGAACACACTGCTGATCAAATACAAGCACGCAGCAGCTGAATTTATTATTGTAGTCCTAGTCCTTGCCCTTCAGCTCCGATTCGGAGTGGTCCTAGGCCTTGGGTCCAGGGTCGCTGGCCTGCTGGCCTCCTAGCATCCTAATCCTCCGAATCCTCGTGTCAGTGCCTCAGTCCCCGGTCGTCGTCATAGCAGTAATACTAGTACTAGTAGTACAGCAGCAGCAGCAGCAGCAGCAGCAGTAGTGTAGTAGTAGTAGTAGTAGTAGTAGCAGTAGTAGCAGTAGTAGTAGTAGTAGTAGCAGCAGTAGTAGCAGCAGCAGCAGTAGTGTAGTAGTAGTAGCAGCAGCAGCAGCAGCAGCAGCAGC
>CAJNJA010088785.1:0-10238 GCA_905231915.1 Symbiodinium necroappetens
GGTGCGGAACTTGCTCAGGCCCTATCTGCCCCCGCTAAGGCATGTGGAAGGCTCTGGTAAGTTCTTTGGACTGAAGCAGAGATTACAGAGATTGGCTTAAAGTTTGGATGCGTCCCTGTTTAGACGTCCCGGGTTTTGGGCTCAAGGCTCAGGCCAGGGACCTCAAGATTCATGATGCAGGAGCCACCCACATGGACGATACGAGATTTTCAACTTGGAGCGTACACGTAGAAATACAAAAATTCGACTATGAAATCCAGCCCCCAATACATAGCAGTCGTCACCATCAGCCGTGTCCTGAAGCGTCCGCTCAAGCCGAAATGATCTACCCGGAACCCCAAACTTCGAAACCCCTCATTCGCATCTTCCCCGTCTCGCCGGAGGGGGTGTCGGAGGAACCTCGCCAGCGGCTGCACTCTCCTCGCTGATCTCCGCCGCGGCCGGGGCGGCGGCGGGGGCTGCCGGCGCGGCTGCGGGAGCGGCTGCAGCGCAGGCGCAGGCGCGGCTTCAGGCACGGTTGCAAGGTCCCAGCACGTCTGGTTCGTGTTAATATTCAATGGTAAAGACGTCCCGGTTGGGATCTGGATGCAACCTGTCTCCAACATCCATCCTGGATCGCAACAGGAGCCGCCTGCACGATGGTTCCTGGAACCGGCGCCGGAGAAACCTGTGCGGCAGCAGGCATCGCTGGTCAAGCCGCGCCCATCAGTCTCATCTTCTCGACAGGCTTCAAGTTCAAGGCCTTGACAAGGTCGCGCTTGTACTCAAAGATCTCCTCAAGGCACACGACGCCCTGCGACGCCGCCCATGCCAGTGCTGGCTGCCAGTAGGTTTCCAGCTGCAGGTTTGCGAGGGAAGCACGGAGCCCAGGGACCGATTCCCTACTAGGGTTTGGGGTTCCGGGTTTAGGGTTTTAGGGTTAAGGCTTAGGGTTTAGGGCTTGGGGCCAATTGCGCTTTCGGGTATGTATACCTGGGCCTGAACAGAACCGACCGACAGGAGTCGTTGAGACAAAGGCTGAATTTGGTGGACGGTCCGAATTACAAGCCCTACAACTCTGAAAAGGGCTCCCTCTTTAAAGGCTCCGGGGACTTCATAAGTAAGCTATAAGTAGAGTTAAAAGCACACTACGCAGTGGATATCCTGTTCGTACTAAATCCCTGAATCTTCAGGTCGGGTTCAAGCAGAAATTTTGTCTGGGGGTTCCCGCAGGCTCGAACCTCGGTGCAAGATTTTTCACGTGCAACGACTTACCCACTTGTCTTCGAAACTTTTCGCATGGGGGGTTTCAAATCCTTCCTCAGGGATTATGTATGACATTCATTGCATTCATAATCAGGAAACCTAAAATTCAGGTCAGTTGGGTTGTAGAGGTATAAACCCTAAACCGTCCTTGTGGCGAGGAAATTGCAGCAAGGACGGGTCGATCTGGACGTGGGTAGCATCCGGCAGCCAGCAATGGAACCTTTGTCACGGTGGAAAAGTCTTGGAGCTACTCTTTAGACTTTAGGGTTTTGAGCTTTAGATGTAGCATTTAGGGTTTTTATGTTATTTGTCGGTTTACGGGTGTGTGTTCCTGAACACCCCTACAGCTGCACGAGCGTCCGAGTTGTCTCTGATGGCCTTCACTCGACGGTCCTTCTAACCTGACAGAACCCAGCTTGTCAACCCTAAACCCTAAAACCCTGAATCCTAACACCGGAACACTCAACACTAACAGGACCTCTCTCTCTCTCTCTCTCTCTCTCTCGCTGTAGCAGTACTTACATAGGACAGAACATTTCAATTTCCACCCTTTGCAGAAGCCTCAAAACCCTCCAAGGGGTAAGTGGAGGTTAACAACGAAAACTTCGAGGCTGTGGGTAGCTTATAAACCCTGAACGACCCGCAAGGCATCCTTAACCATGGAGCAGTGTCCGCGCATTCGCCGACATGGAGGCATACTGCGGGAAGCCCTTTGAAATCCTTGTTTCAGCATGTAGGGTTTCGGGTTTAGGGTTTAGGTAGGGTCCACATTGCTTGAACCTTAAGCCCCAAACCCGAAATTTAGGGCTGAGACAAAGCTTCCAGGGTTGAGGGCTTTGGGGGTGTAGGACTTAGGGTTTGTAAGTTGTGATTAGGGTTTTGGGGCTTTCTCAAGGACGAGTCCGCATTTAGGGTTCCAAGCCTTTCGGGGCTACTGCTGAGGCTTTTGGCGGTGTAGGCAACCGGAAGCCCCAAGGGACTCGGACCCCCAAGTCCACCAGGATCTTGAGTGTCCCATAACTATAGGGTTTAGGGTTTAGGGGTTTAGGGTTTAGGGTTTAGGGTAGCAAAATGCAGTACAACAATGCGACGTTTTGCTACCCCTTTTCGGCTAGGGGCATGCAGGACAACAACAACTGGGAAGCCTTGCGTCTCACCGTGTGCAGTGAGGATTTGGTGCACCAGGCTAGAATAGTTTAGAGACAAGAACAAGAATAGGGTTTTGGGTTTAGGGTTTAGGGGTAATCTCTCGATGCCAAGGCGTAAAGCAGATCTTTTCGTGAATACCTGAACTCCGCAGGACCTAACTGCTAAGGGTATGCACCCCGCCTCCCCATATCGGAGGCTCTATGCTAGGCTTCGATAGCTGACTCACTGTTCACATTTACATTTCACCACAAACCCTAAACCCTAAACCGGAAACCCTAAACCCTCGACCCTAAACCCAGCAAATATACTTCGGAGCCAAACCTATTCTGGAAACAGTGGCCAAGCATCCCAATAGCGAAGGGCATGCCATGGAATGTCGCCCATTGCATAAACGCCTCGTGAGGCTGTTCGTTCACGACTCTATAACCCTCAACCAGAAAATCATTGAACTGCACCCCCCCCATTCCCACAAACAACCTTCCAACAACATCAAGCATTTGAATCTCGGGCGAAAACTCCTTTCAAAAGGTAAGTAACTGCGGTCGTCAACACCGTAGTCTGTGAAATTCTAGCTTCTAAGGTGTAGGGTGGATTACGTAGGGTTCAGGGGTTTAAGGTTCTTGACTTCTAGAGGGCTTATAAGGTTTAGGGTTTAGGGTTTATAAGGCGCGCAAGAAAACAGTTTGGCAGCTACATCAAATAAAGACACCATGTAAATGCTATGAATGTATAAGCGCCCCAAACCCAAACAAATGTCGGCCACTTATTGAGCAGAAACTCTTGGGATTTAAATCCTGTACCAGCGGTTTAGCTAGGGGCATTGGTGTCCCTGTATCTTCAACACTTCATTGGGAAGAGAAGCCTGAAGAATTACCAATACTATTCCTAAGGGCTCCTGGGGAATTATACAGTATAACCTACCCCAAACCCTATTCTACTGATTCAGTCCCCTGTAGGAAAACCCGCATAGAACCCCTTATAGTAACCCTTTATCACGAAACTAAAGCCTTTTATAAACGGCTCTATATATATATATAATATGAAACAGAGACGGCGAGAGTCGCTAACCAACCAGCCATCACCCGCAGCCACCACCGGGATGCACTTCTCGACGTCTTGGCGGCAGGCCGGGGAAATCCAAAAACGGCCGTCCTCAGATGCTTCCATGTCCCTAGAGCTCCGGATACCTAAATGGCAGGTTACTAATATAGAGGCCTTAATGATTCGAATAAGGTTTTGGGGGTAGATTATATTATAACTAGACTATAAGTATAATACGGACCCCCCCCCCCCGAAATAGTATTGGTAATTATACTTATTCATCACATACTATGTAACCCAGGAGCCCCTGTTTAGATAACTGGAGGTCTAGAGAGTTGGGGAGCTTCAAGAACTTAGGGGCCCCTTTATGAATAGGTCCTTTTTTTCATTTCGATTCTTGCATCTTTGGACCTTATAAGACTCACCTGGTCCAACCAGGCAGCCGGTTTCAGAAAAGTGGGGAGTCTTTGATTTTGGTTTGAGTGGAGCAGTGTTCCGAAATATCATGCATTGTTTGGGGTAGTGAGGTCCTTCTCGACAGGAGTCTGCTATTGTGTCTGATGTGCCGAAGATCCTGTAGTGCTACTTCCTTCTGTCGCAAGTTTGTGATGTAGAAGGACTTAGGGGCCGAGTACCCTAGCCCAAAACAGGTTAACCTTTCAATTATGGTGGGATTCTGTAAGCCCAAAAAGGTTAAAGGTTACCTACTCAGCTACTAAGACGAGGGCCTGGAGGTCCTCCCTTTTCACCCGCAAATTTCAAGGTTGAGCGCTGGGCGGTTTCTGGGCGCAGGGTTTAGTTTAGCGCCTTTGCCGGGTTAGGAAAAAGAGCTCCATGGAACTAAAGCCAGCGATAAGCCAAGGAGCCGGGCACTTCGCCATCAACGTCCCGTCGGTGGCATTCACGACGCCTTTGGACAGTTGTTTTTTAAAACACCACGAGTAATGCTGATAGGGTTGACCACGAAGACCAAGCCGCGAAGGACTGATTTCAAAGAGCCTACAGTACAGTGCATGCGAAACTCTGGGCCCTGAATCTTCATCCCAACCCCTCTCGGCTGAAAACCCACACACTAAACACCATATATCCTAAACCCGAGACTCACAAAGCTACTCCCGACTCCGTCTCTGGCTGTAGATGAACCCCTAGAGAGTTGAAGCTAGCCTCAATGCTAAGGTCCTAGAACCCTGAACCCAAGACTCCACTTGACCTCTCAATGCTCTTCAGAAGCCTTAGGCCGTAGATTTTTCATGATAACTCTACGCCCTAATTCATCTTGCCTGAACTCTACAGCATAGCCCCAAAGCCAACAGAAGCTATTTCATTCGACACTTACCCAATTGGTAAGGCCGGAGAGGGCGCTGAAGCTCTAAACTCAAAGCGCGAAATTGCAGACCCTAAACCCCTCAAAGCAGCCCAAAACCGTGATCCCAAAGATTTCGCGCCAAGCCTTCTGAGTCACCCGTCCATCGGACATAAGCCTCCAACTGTACCTGCTTTTTGTTGTGGTCTTTGTTCAGAGGGGGTTGGCTTGAAGACTCAGGGTTTTTGCTAGGACATGCTACTACTATAGGACTACTACCCCACTGCCACTGCACTGCTCCCGACAACCACCCCCCACCAGCACCAGCGTTGTGGTCATCAGGTACTTTGTTCTCGGTTTCCCTATCCGGGATTCTCCATCTATGTCCCGGGAGCACCATTGCAATCATGCCCGTGTTTACGATTCAATTGACAGCTACAAGTATCTTGTTTAGTCTTGGAAACAGTACGCCTGAACGTTTTGCATACAGATACTGCAGGTTAAGACTTCGACAGCAAGGCCTGTCTAGTTCGAACGGGGCGTGTGGGCATATTCTTGGAAACCATGCCGGGATCGTCAACCGCTCGGGAAGAGTCGGCTAGGGCTACTCAGACTTGGAATGCCCAAGAAACCTCAACCGTCTTAATACTTAACCCCACAAATCCAAACCTGAACCGCTTCCAATGAAACCCAAAAATGGTAGCCAAGCGACATGCAGTGTAAACTTGGTGCCGCTGGTGTTACACGGAAGAAAATCGTCTGCACGAAGATCGGAAAGACGATCAAAAAACTGATATGCAGAGTGGAAGGACGCATTGTAGCTCCTTGCCCAGGAAAGAGCATTTGGGATCTTTCCCTAGCCTTGTGGTTCGTTGTTGAAGCTCTCCCTTGGTGGGGCTCTGGCACAGTGCAGGGTCCTGGATGTACGACTGATGGACAGCTTCTCGGCAATCCGAGACGAGGTATCGCAACGCCCAAAGTTTAGGGTATATCAACACTGTCTTTGAAATTTGTAAAGTGTCTATAGGCTTTGAAGTCGGCCAAGCTTTACGTTTAGGGCCTAGGGTTTAGCGTAAGGGTTTGGGGATTAGGGTGCGCGCTGAAGTGCCAGGACTTGGTAATGGTAGTGGTTGAAGCCTGACATCGATGCCGTAGTCAAAAAATGGGTTGCAGTCGTCGTGGAACGAAGACGACAGCAAGACGAGGGAAAAGGGAAGGAGGTTAAGAAGAGGAGCATCACCCTTTGGCTACGAGAACAAAAGACCCCCTGAACATCCCTGCACTCCGAATAACTTCATGTCCTAGAGAGAGAGAGAGAGAGAGATATATATATATATGTATATGTAACAGGTCCTTCAATCTTGATTATTTATGCTTTTACGGTTGGCCTGACATTTCCGTTGTGGGGCCTGGAGTTACAACGAGCTCTAAACTGATCCCCGGGTCTCCGATTAAAGCTGAGACTCTTGTAGAACTCCAGGGCTAAACCTTCAGCGCTGTACGCTGCATTCCGCACAGCACCATTCACGCAGAGCGAGTTCTCGCCCACGTAACCTTGCATAGTTGGGGGTTTATATGGCCGAGAGTTTAGGATAGAAACCCTAAGCCCTCGCGGGTTCTGGGCCCCCGCAAGCTTGCATTGCTTGTCCGGCTTGCCAGCCGACCGGCCCGGTAAAAGACCGCATCTTCGACAGTCTGCATGCAGTTCCCACATCATCGTCACAACAAGAGAATCCCGAGAATATCTGGGGCAAGACGTGACATATCTATGGTGGTTCAAACGCCCGTCAAAGATCAAGCCAAAGTCCGAGTCTCCAAAGTCTTTCTCAAACTAAACCCGATGATGCCCAATTTCTTTACCTAGCCGTCGGAGACCAAACTCCAAAGAATAGAGAGTGCGTGCGGGCTGGAGTGCGTCGCGCCTCTGCAGCTGAACCCTTGGCATAATTCCAACTTCAATGATCGCAGAAACAGTGCTAAGCTACCCGGTACCCTGTAATTATACCAGCACAAATCGCTTAATGTTCCTATTCCGAATATCAATCTACAAGAGAAAGAGAGAGACACAGAGAGAGACACAGAGAGACAGGGAGAGCGAGCGAGCAAGCGAGGGAGGGAGAGACCTCAGCCCTACACTCCAAGAACTGGTTTTGGGCCTTCTGAATTGTAAACTGTATGGAGTTCGCGCTCCATCTTGAGCAGAGAGCTCTATCAAAACTCAACCAGCCAACAGCGGCCCAGGAAAAAGACCACAAATTGTCCCGAAACCCCCAAAACCCTAAACGCGAGTTACACCGAAAAAAAAAAACCTTAAACCTTATAAACCCTAAAACCCTAAACCCTCACACCCTAACACCCTTAAACCCCAAACCCTTATAAAACCCTTATAAAACCCTAACACCCTAAACCCTCACATGCTGGGTGCCCAGCCCATGGATCCCACGTTCTCAGGGCCAAGGCCGGGGTTCTTCGCGTCGAAGCGGCGAAGCTCGGCGCTTTTGTCGGAGATCCAGAAATCCTGAGAGTTGCTGAAAAAAGGCGGTCATAAATTCACGCTTTTAGGGTTTTATAGGGTTTAGGGCTTTAAGGTTCAGGGGTTTTAGGGTTTTAGGGTTTGGGGGTTTTAGGGTTTAGGGGTTTATAGGGTTTCAGTCAGAGTTGGGTATTGCGATTGCCATTTTTCTTGCACGAAAAAAAGACTCGCGGGGTTTGAAACGTACAGATTTTGAGGTTTCGGGGCGAAGGCTTGCACACAACCAAAGTCGAACCGCGAGGTTCTGAAGCCTGGATGCCCTCAAGCTCGAACTGTACGCATAGGCTCCAAAGTAGTTCCTTTTTAATGGTTCATATTTAGAATCCTATAAGGTAATCCCAAAAAGGAACTACTAAGGAGCCTATGGGTATACAGTACCTGCCGGGCAGAACACCTTCCTTACATGTCATGAGTACTGAGCTACCGGCACATGCGGACATCTAGATGCTGTGTGAGTTTTGGGTTTGGATTTGGGATGTGCTAGTTTGAGGACGCTCTTCTCCAAGTTAAGTTCCTTCACAAGAAGAACCCAGTAAAGTTTGCGGTCTGGGGATAATTGCGAAGCCTAACTGTCCCCCTACGTAGGGCATCACGGAGTCCGGCACCTGGACAAGAAGATCCAACATTAGAGATCCCGCTTGAAGGGGACTCTTCGGGGCTTCGAAGGGTTCGGCATATTCCTGGGGTGAAGTTGCAGCTTCGTGTGTACGATGTGTTGAAAATTCATACTAACCCACGAAGCTCGAACCAAAAAACGACGCTTCCCTCTGAACAGCCGGGCGGCCAGCGCCACGTGGCTTCGCACCTGTGCAATTACTTGTTTCCGGGCTCGCACATGTCCGCTTGTTCAGAGAGAATCGCGGTTCCCCCCTAGAGTCGGCAGAGGGATTCAGCTGGAACAGGCGAAATAGGCTTAAGTCACGTCATTCCGAAGTTGCAAGAACAACAAGATCAGACTCTGCAATCCGCTAGGCTGAACAACTTCCCGAAACGGGCTTGTTAGTTAAGCTTTGTCTGGGGCTGATACCCTAAACGCTGAAACCCGTAGGGCCCCTAAACCCCTAACCCCCCCCCCTACTGCTCCATCCAGTGGTTTTTTTTATAGGGTTTTGGGCTTTGGAAGGGTTGTTCACGCTCGGACTTCTGGAGGAATGGTCGTTAGTAGCATCTGGGCTTTAGGGCTTAGAATGTTTTTCGGGGTTTAATTTAGGGCTTATTGGGTTTAGGGTTTAGAATGTTTATCAGGGTTTTAATTTAAGGTTTATAGGGTTTAGGGTTTGTAGGGTTTAGGGTTTGCAGGGTTTTGAAGGTCTTGCACTCTAAGTATAAAGTCCCTCACGCCAACACCCGAACACCCCAAACCCTTCTGCAGCTCCATTCCTTGAACCTCGTTCCTGACCAGAACCAAGAACTCGATGAAATCGGTGGAGGGAAGCGAGTGCTCAGGCTGGACTTAAATTTGGATCTGGTTCTCTGGAACCTGAGCTGATTCTCTAAAACCTCAGACTCCGACCCTCGAGGTAAAACCTAAGACCTGCAGCTCCCGAATGATCCACGGACAGGGCAATATAAGGGGCCCTCATGCTTTGAATGGGGTCATGGGGTATAGTCTACCATAAATGTAGAGGGACCATAGGGGGGGCATT
Organism: Symbiodinium necroappetens; assembly: GCA_905231915.1. NCBI lineage: Eukaryota > Dinophyceae > Suessiales > Symbiodiniaceae > Symbiodinium > Symbiodinium necroappetens. The sequence continues at coordinate 8,918 of CAJNJA010088785.1, forward strand.
CTTTCTAATTCTTCCGACCCCTACACTATATAGTCCCTAAACCTTGGATACTGCCCCCAATCAGTAACGGTTGGGTAATATTCATAATATGGATATGTAAGGCCCTTCATAGTAGCCCTATAAATATATAGACTGTTAGCGTACGGTGGGGCAGCACCCAACCTTTGGGGCCGCGTACCTTAGCCCAAAAAAGGTTAACCTTTTGAATTATAATTGGCTTAGATAAGCGCCAAAAGGATAAAGGTTACCTACTCAGCCCCTAAGCAACCTAAACCCCAAGCCCCCTGCGTTTTCGGCCTGCCGGCCCGAACAATCTTTATCCGTGCAGCCGGCCTCACCACGACGTTTAGGGTTTAGGGTTTAGGGGAGGGTTTCGGGATCTTTGCTACCAAGAAAACAAGGGTCCTTGATTCGTAGAGTGTAGGGCTTCGGAGCACACTGTGGTGTAGTTAGTTATAATGGACATACATGCATATATGTGCAAAAGGTAAATACATATAATAATATATGTATATATATATAGAGAGAGAGAGAACTATCAAAGAGGATAAACTCGAATGCCTAATAGCCTAATACTAGCACTCTCAGGACGTATGGGCTACAGGCTTTGGGCTCGAGGGTTCCGCAAGCACCTGAAGGAAGCGCTCTCATGTTGACTTCCTCCTTGAGGCATACACTTCACAGCTGAAGGGGGGAGAGGTGTGAGTTTCGTTTGAAACTCCTGACTTAGGAGTGGTCACGGGGGGGGGGGGGGGGTCCTCTCTGTCTGGCGGCATTGGCCCCTACAGTAGGTTTCCGGCCTAAGGTTTAAACACTGAAGGGGCAAATCCAGATGTAACGTCTGGGGAACGGGTCGGGGATAGGGTCCTCAAGCACCATAGACTAGCATCCAACTAGGAAAGCCAACCTCCGCCGTACACCTCTCAAGCAATGGAACCCCAAGCCTCTCAGACCAGTTTTTTCTTTGGGAAACCAGGACTCCATATTATGAACAGGGTAACAAGGCATACTCTGAGTATAAAGGGATACCTTCATCAAGTAATCAGACCCCTAAATCCCACTCCAAACCTCCGAAAACTAGAAATTCTGACCCTGATCCTGGGCCCGAAACCCTCACGATTTAGGGTTGAGGGTTTCACTTTCCAAAAAAAAAACTGCAAACCCCTGACAGAAGCAAATCCTAGGGCAGGGGCTCTGAAGGAACGCGGGCGTGTTAATCAGGGGTGCACATGAGCTCCTAAATCTGAACCTCAACTTGCCCTGAAACCTTAAAGTATCCTCATCTCACAGCTCTACCTCTCTCTCTCTCTATGTATATATA